>JAHKBH010002071.1:0-11018 GCA_019049505.1 Pachyrhynchus sulphureomaculatus
GTAATCTCCATCAAGAGCAACGCAATCATTCCAGCGCCGCTCTAACATTTCAATACCACTTTTGTAGAACGATTTATCTTTTGCCTCAAAATAGGCCTCAGTTTCAGCGATAACCTCTTCATTCGTGCGAAATTTCTTATCGGCGAGCATTTTTTTCAGGTCTGCGAACAGCCAGTAGTCGCTGGGAGCCAAATCTGGCGAATACGGTGGATGTGGGAGCAATTCGAAGTTCAATTCATGTAGTTTTGCCATTGTTTTGATTGACTTGTGACACGGTGCGTTGTCTTGATGAAACAAAATTTTTTTCTTTGCCATATGCGGTCGTTTCTTTGCAATTTCGGCCTTCAAACGCTCCAATAACGCTATATAATATTCACTGTTGATGGTATTTCCTTTCTCAAGATAGTCGATGAATATTACACCACGCACATCCCAAAATACCGAGGCCATAACCTTTCCAGCCGATTGTTGTGCTTTCGGGCGCTTTGGACGAGGTTCACCAGTTGCTGTCCACTCAGATGACGATCGTTTTGATTCCGGAGTGAAGTGATGGATCCATGTTTCATCCATTGTCACATATCGACGCAAAAATTCCGGTTTGTTACGTTTAAACATGGCCAAACACTGCTCAGAATCATCAACACGTTCTTGTTTTTGATCAACAGTGAGCAAACGCGGCACCCACTTTGAACAGAGCTTTCTCATAGTCAAATGCTCATGCAATATAGCCAACACGTTCTTTTGATATCTTTACGATGTCAGCTAACTCACGCAACTTCACTTTTCGATCATTCAAAACGATTTTATGGATTTTTTTTATGTTTTCTGGTGTTACCGCCTCATTTGGACGTCCACTGCGTTCTGCATCATCGGTGTCTCTACGACCACGTTTGAAGTCAGCAAACCAACGTTTTATTGTTGTTTCTGATGGAGCGGAGTCCCCATAACACTTTTCAAGCCATTGCTTCGCTTGAACGGTATTTTTTCCCATCAAGAAGCAGTGTAAAATTAAAACACGAAATTGTTTTTGATCCATTGTTTTGAAAATAACAAAAGTAGCGTCACTCTTAGCACAATAACTCACAAACTAATGAATAGAATATCATGAAATTTTAACAGCTGTCTTTTGAAGGTTAGTATTAACTGAAAAAAAAGGTGACTGCAATAAAACTAGCGCCATCTATGTGTTAGGCCCGGGACTTTTCAGCCCATGTGTTATATTTCGAAGAAAGTTATACAGTTAAACAATTGTTTTAAAAAGTTACAATTTTTCAAAGGAATATCTTTGTGATAAAATTGAAAGGAAGCAGGATACGAATTAATTCGGCTTCCACAATATTACTCTATCTTTAATGCGATCGAGTTGATATGGTATAAAATAAAGTCTAATATACGTGCTCACAATAATACACCCAGATAAACAGAAGTGTGATTGAGTTGATAAAGACAGAAGTCAAAAATGTAACCATTGAAAACTGGAGAAACTGTATTCAATACGTCAAAAAAATTGAAAACTCATATAGATGTATGTACAGAAATATAAATAGTTTAGAACCTGTAAAAAAACTTATTACTGATTTGCAAGATAGTAGCCATAGCGAAATTGAACTAGATATTAATTAATAACTAAAATTGTAACAAATGTACGCGAGGACACTGTACACTGTTTTAATATATTTGTGTAATTACTACATTGTGTATTATTCAGTACCTAAAACATTAAAATTCAACTGTCTTATCACAATAAAATTTTAAACCCAACAATTATACAATCAGGTATAGTGCGGCCCTGCACGATGCCTTGTCATTAAACAGCCATAAATTAATCACTTTCCAATCTTGTTGAATTTTGAATGGGTATAACCTGAACTAACCTGAAGTATCCCTTTTTCCCATTTAATATTACGAAAAAAATACTTAACTAATTGAGATAAGACTGAAAAAATTCCGAAAAAAAAATTATAATATTTTTCAAATCAACGTGTTTTTTGCATCATACAGAATTTGCCAGGTAATTCTTAAAAAGTCGTATTTTTTTTAGAATATCCTATAACGATTTCACCAAAATTACACAGGTATATAAAAAAAATTCTGTCTTTTGAGTGAGACACGTGTTTTCTTAAGTATTTTTTTATGCTAAATCCAAAAAAAATCATAAAAAAGACATCCACCGTGAGGTTTTTTCAGAAAACACATTTAAAGTTGCCAGAAAACTATTAAATTGAAAAAATACATTTTAATAAATAATGTGAAACTGTATAATTGTTAAAATTATGGAATAAAACTATTATTTCGGGCTTCTTTAAATGTTCTGAATCTACATTTATCATAAAAACTTAGTCCGTTAGTGCTCTTATCACTTGAGAACCACTTATACCATTTACGTCTTTTTTTTAAACTCATACACTTGTTCTCTAGCCAGGTTATCTATAATCTTCTATAATATATATAAAATGCAACGTCCCTCTGTCTGTCTGTCCGTTAGTGCGCTTATCACTCGAGGACCACTGACCCGAATTACGTGTTTTTTTTTTTAAAACATACATATGTTTCCTGGCCAGGTTATACGATATATTTTATTACGCTAGGTAACATAAGCAATAAGCAGTGACGAAAATAGTGAATCAAGTCGGAAAAAAGTTTACCGTTAGAGCGTTCTCTTGCAATACACTGCTTAAACCATCAAATATGGAACAATAGCATGTAGCAAAGAATATAATATATATAAAATGCAACATCTCTCTGTCTGTCTGTTCGTTAGTGCGCTTGTCACTCGAAAACCACTTATCCGACTTATGTGTTTTTTTTCTACATATATTCTCTTTCCAGGTTTTATAATAATAATAATAACCTATAATCTATAATATATATAAAATGCGACGTCTCTCTGGCTGTCTGTCTGTCTGTGCGTCAGTGCACTTATCACTCGAGAATCACTTATCCAATTTCTTCTTTGGCCAGGATATAGAATATATTTTATTACATTAGGTAATATAAGAAATAAGTAGTGACGATAACAGTGAATCAAGTCGGAAAAAAGTTTGCCGCTAGCGCACTCTCTTGCAATACGCTGCCTAAACCGTTAAATATGGAACAATATTATGTAACAAAGAATACAATATATATAAATTGCAACGTCTCTCTGCCTATTTGTCTGTCTGTCCGTTAGTGTGTTTATCACTCGAGAACCACTTATCCGATTTACGTGTTTTTTTTTTTTTATATTTGTTTTTCACATGCATACATGGTTTTTCTGTGTTCAATCGTCAATTACAAATGTAATATCAGATTTTAAATGTTTTAGGTAAACACGAATCTGTCATTAAAAAAAATTGTAGACTGTAAAATTTTCTTGCTATAGCCTAAAAAAGGAGGAAATAGTTCCGGATGAGGCCAAGTTGTAGTAGACACAACGACTAAAAATTAGTTTTTTTAATTTGGTAATACTGCTATGGTCCAAAGAAACTTAATCAAATTTTATTTTTATTAAGTATACAGCTAGTTTTAGATAAAGACGACGCATAAAAATGCAAATAAAAATGCCCAAAATTCTTTCTATAAAAATTGCATATATTTGTATCTAAATCCTGTTTATACCATATAAGCTTCTTGAAAGAATTAGGTTATATTGCAAAGAAAAAATATTTTTTCCTTTAGTGATTTTTCTTCCACACATTAAAAATTAAACACGCATTTTGTAAAAAGAGAAAACATGTAATTAAAAAAAATTGTTTTAAGTTTAAATTAGGCTGATAACACGGTATACAATATAAAAAAATTATCTGTCTTTTAAATGGGACATGTGTCTTCTTATATATTTTTTTATGCGGAATCCAAAAAAAAAACATAAAAAAAGACACGCTACGTAGCAAAATGATGTTTAAAATAAATATGTGCAACGGCTAAATTAAAAAATTGTTTTTAATTTGTATTAATATTTAACAAAACTTTTATTTCATGTGAATTTTGAAGTTCTTAATCCTGACTTGACATCAAAAAACAAAGTTTTATGTTCAGTTTCAACAAAAAACTCGCTTGTGGTTGGTAAAATGTTTTTTTGTATTTCTATACAAGAATCTTTTTTTTCCAACAAAACTATCATTTCTAGTAGAATTTGATATCGAAATATGAGAAATAGTGTTGTGTTTAAAAAAAATATCCGTTTACTATTTAGGAACAAAAGGTTGCAAAATGCAGTCTAATATATATCCCTTGATGGTTTTAGAGGTCAATTTTGTAGATAGATTGATTGAGTGAATATGGAGGAATGTCAGTGGGTGAGTGAGCAAGTGAGTGTGCGAGTGAGTGAGTGAGTGCAGAAGTGTGTGAGTGAGTGAGTGAGTACAGAAGTGTGTTGACTGAGTACCTGATCGTGCGAATGAGTAAGTGAGCGAGTTAATATTAATAAAAATTAAAAATAATTTTTTAATTTTGCGGTTGCACATCTTTATTTTTAAACAGCATTTTCCTACGTAAAAAGTGATGTATGCGTGTTTTTTGTTAAACATGAACATTAAAACCTAATATTTTAAAGTTTTTATGATAAATGTAGAATCAGAACATTTAAAGATGTCCAAGATAATAGTTTGTTCCATAATTTTAATGATTATACAGTTTTACATTATTTGTTAAAATGTATTTTTTTCGATTTAATAGTTTTCTAGCAACTTTAAGTGTGTTTTCTGAAATTTTTTTGGACTCAGCATAAAAAAAAATACGTAAGAAAACACCTGTCTCATTTGAAAGATAGAGAATACCTCTGTAATTTAAATTTTTTCAAAAATGAAAATAATTTTTTCACCAATGTCTAAATTATGCCCGAAAAATTTTAATTTTAAAGGCTTAAGTATAAATTTATCTACCTCAAAGTGGAAAGAATGTCTACGGATTTGCTATATAATAGTCTGATAACACACAATTTTATTTGACGTGTACAGGATTTATTTACCATTCATTTCAAACGAAAGTCATTTGAAAATGACTCTCTCAATTAAACGGTTAAATGTGCTGAAATAATGATTTAATGTGATTTTTTGTAATTTGGTTTGACAGCTACAGAATTGTCTAAATATTTTCTAGACATCAGAATTGTATTCAGCGACCTCGAAAACATAAGGGCCAATGTTTGAATAGTGTCTTATTGTGATGAAATAATGATTAAATGGCATTTTGAGTAAAAGGACAGCTCGTTTGACAGCTGTCAACTACTAAAATATTTTTGTTTGTATCAGGATCGTATTCAGCAACCTCGAAAACATAAGGGCCAATCTATGAATAGTATTTTCATCTGATGAAATAATGATTAAATTGCATTTTGAGCAAATCGACAGCTCGTTTGACAGCTGTCAACTACTAAAATATTTTTTTTCATCAGAATCATATTCAGCGAAAATATAAGGGCTAAAGTTTGAAGTGTTTTAGTGTGATGAAAGAATGATTAAATAGCATTTGAGTAAATTGACAGCTGTCAATTATTTAAATATTTTTTTCTATCAGAATCGTATTCAGCAACCTCAAAAACCCCTATTTATATATTTAGAAGTATTTTTTTCATTTAATATGGTCTTACAATTGAAAAATATTTGAAAAATTTTTCGAGCTTCAATTGTATTTGACACTGTCAAAGAATTGAGAATTTCAAAAAGTACCACACGGCATTCGATTCTACGTAAAAAAAGTTATATATATATATATATATATATATATATATATATATATATATATAAACATATATACATATATACATATATATATATATATATATATATATATATATATATATATATATATATATATATATATATATATATATATATCTCAACGTCTCTCTGTCTGTCTGTCTGTCTGTCTGTCCGTTAGTGCGCTTAGCACTCAAGAGTCACTTATCCAATTTACGTGTTTTTTTTATAAAATACATATGTTCTCTGGCCAAGTTATAGGATATATTTTATACGTTAGGTAACATAAGGAATAAGCAGTGACGATAATAGTGAATCAAGCCGAAAAAAAAAGTTTACCGCTAGCGCACTCTCTTGCAATACACTGCCTAAACCGTTAAATATGAAACAATATCCTGTAACAAAGACTACAATATATATATAAAATGCAACGTCCCTCTGTCTGTCCGTTAGTGCGCTTATCACTTAAGAACCATTTATCCGATTTGCGTGTTTTTTTTTTAATTCATACAGGCTCACTGGCCAGGTTATATAATAATAATAATCTATATAATATATATAAAATCATTCGAGAACCGCTTATCCGATTTACGTATTTTTTTTATAATTCTTAACTCAATATTTATCAAAAAAAATCTATAGTATATATAAGACGCAACATCTCTCTGTCTGCCTGTCTGTCCGTTAGTGTGCTTAGCACTCAAGAACCACTTATCCGATTTACGTGTGTTTTTATAAAATACATGTGTTCTCTGGCCAGGTTATAGGATATATTTTATTACGTTAGGTAACATAAGGAATAAGCAGTGACGATAATAGTAAATCAAGTCCACGCGAGCGGTGCCACGGGCATGGCTAGCACAACAATAAATAAATAAAATTCATAACTTTTATTGACTTTTTCGGATTTTCACGCAGAATATAATTACTTGAATATATTTTTATTAAAAAAAAACCATGCTATTTTATGGTTAAGATAAAAAATAAATAAGGGGTGACAATCACACAACCATCCCTTCTTCCCACTCTCCCAGAAAATTTTTTGGGGGTAATTTGGATTAAATGGAGAATTTTATTAGCTCTTTCCCCAAACAAATTGTCGATTTTTTTGGAAAAAAATTTGATCGTTTAGTTTTGCTGTGGTTATTTTTATAATTTGGTATCATTATTAAGGGTAACTAACTCCCATAAAGATCTGCATTTTCTCGCAACATTTATTGGGGAAAAGGGGTAGTTCAGTCCCATAGGTGAACGACACCTTACTTATTGGAAAAGTACTTATTTATCTTACTATAAAATAAATATCTACGGTAGTTTAAATTACTATTGCCGCTGTATATAAGGAAAAACTGTAAAATATAGGTTTTACATCCTACACTTCGAGGAGATGAAATCACCCTTTAAGCTTGCATTCAGGAAAAATTATTATCATAGTTAAATTTCTAGACCAGAAAACTACAGAAAAACCCCTATCCCTTGTAAAAAACCTCGGAGCGTGATTTTTCATGAATGCAACACTTCCTTCAAAGAAAGAAATAGAATTACACCCGATCTACAGTCTGTCAAGTAAAAAATGACCGCTCGTATTCTTGAACAAATGTGTTTCGAGATCATTTCTTGCCTTCAATGTATTCTTTGGTGTGCTAACAACGGCGCAATTACCTTAGTAAATTGTCCAATCTCCTGGATACGCTGTCAATTTCGAATCTCGCGAGACAACTGAGTCAAAGTCCACAGAGTTTTTCCTCCAAGCTTTTTCTTTACAAAGGAGCTTTCTCAAAGGACCAAACGTTTTCAGTAGGGTTGGCGTCCGGCGATTGTGAGGGCCACTCTAGTATCTTATCGTGGCCCCAACCGAGCCGGTTCGCGCCGTGATTTTCCCCCAGCAAAATTTTCTTCAACGTGCTTCTGAATTTGACATCATGAGCACGAAAATGTTGTCGAATGTACTCAGGGGATACATTCAAACCCGATTTTCTTAATTTTTGCCACTCCTTGACGCAGCGTTAATTTTGGATTCCATAAAAACGAAGATATGATTCGTTTTTCGACGTTCGGGGTGACTTTGCCTACCGAGCCACGTTTTAGCAAGCCGTTGACATTATTCATCTCGTTAAAATGATTTACCCACTTCTTCACAAACGGCACCGACTTTTTAATATATTTACCGGCCGAAGAATGGGTCATTTTAGGCCCCTTTGGATGGGAACAAAGAAAGACTCTCTCGACCGACGCGCAAACAAGTGACTAATTTTGGATTTCACATGATTTCGTCAAAAGTTCAGAATCGATTGATACTTTTACTAAAATGCGTCGTGGATAAAGGTTCCCTCTATCGATTTTTTGTTGAATGAATTATCGCGGGCACGTTCTTACTTGAGAGATGGTACCTGTAATTGTATTTGTAAAAAATTAATAGCTTTCACGATTTTTTTGGATATCCTGTAATCTGTAATTATGTAATTTCTTGCATATGCTGCATATAGCTGTGCTAGCTACATTTATGATTTCTTTAGTTTATATTTTTTCCAAGTTTTTTCATGTATTAATTTTTGTACAATTTCTGAAATACATTTTTTCCAGCAAATTAAGTTAATTTTCAAGCTCCAAAATCGCCGTTAGTTAGATTCCAATATTCCAAACTGTTCGCCATTTTTGGTGCGAATGTAGAAGTCGTCAGGACGTCGTGATAATGTCGGATCACGACATCTTAAGGACACGATAAAATATAACCTTGTATTCACTGTCACTGGTTAAGAACCGACACATTATTCTTTCATATTAAAAAAAAATCAGTATCTCTAACCGATATCTTACAAGTGCTCATAAAGACATAACATATTTCAACCTTGTATTAAAAAAAATCATTAAAATTCCAAATGCTCGATCAGCCCAGGATATAACTGGCCGCACGTGCACCTAACACCCCTGTCTACACCCCCTAAAATGTCATTTGTCATCATATTATACAAGACGCGTCAAATATCACCGTATAATATGTGTTCCAGATCGTATACGCGGCAGTGCATAACATTAGACGATCACTGTGATACGACTGGATCTCAAATATGTAAAAACTCGGTCTAATGTATCAGATTACTAGTAACAGGTGTTCTAATGTTGCGGATAATTTATAGTTTGTGTGGTTTTGTATCTGATTAATTAATATCTTGTTTGACGTATTATTTTATAGAGGTGGTCAGTTTTTATAGATAGATTATTATATCTAAATGGAGTCAACACGTCTTTACGTCCCATGTCACAAGGAAGTAGTGCTTTCGTGAAAAATAAACCTTCGAGATTTTGGTTTTTTCTCTCGCATAGCAATCATAATGTTTATTGTGTGTCATATAAGGTGTTAAAGGTGTGAGGGAGGGTGATAGAGAGGTTACTTAATATATATTGTCTTAAATGTTCTTTTTAAAGTTCTTGTAGTTGGGGGATTTGAAAATTGTGTTATATTTTCGTTGTTTACAAATATTTATGGAAGTTGTTTCGTTTATATCGAGTTGTACGTCCTTTCCAGAGCTCTTGCAGTAGAGGAATCAGAAAATTATTTTATTTTTACATTATTTTTGATAGCTATAATAGGTAGAGGGAAATATCAGGTTTGAGTTGTAAATGTTTCTGATGCTCTTTATCTGTGATTAATACCTTACCATAAAGTACCTATCATTGGATCTATGGAACACTTATATGAGAACTACGTGTTCGCAAGAAAAGTACCGGGTAAATAACTTCTTAATTTTTTTATTTAGGCCAGTCGGTGTACGTTAAATACTGAAAAAATTCTGAAAAATTGAGATTACTGTTATCTTTTTTAGTGTCCAGTACGGAACACCTATGGGATTACTTCGGTGTCCGCCTGTCACACCCGATTTTCTTCGAAACTATTTTACATTGAAAGTTGACATTTGGTACAAATCTATTTTTATCTACGATTTTTTCAAGCTAAGGTTTAATTTGCCCTACCCTCCCCTGCTTGGCGATGCCCAAGTGACAACGCCCTCTACCAAAACGTCAAATTCACGTTTAGTTTGTATATTTAGAGCTAGCGTTTATAAAATTTTGCCATATGTGGGGGGTAAAGTGAGGTAAAGATCAATGTTATTGCATTTTTTTTCAAAGATATTCATACACTCATATAGTGGTGTTAATTCAGAAATTTGTAGAAAGTGTAGAATATAGCAGCAAGTGTGATAGTTCGTGTCGTTCGATAGAGTTGGTTTAGTTATAAATATGTCATGTACAACCTAGGATATTTTATATGGAGATCGATTGCACATTTAAAGTACCTAAAAATAATAATTTAAAATATGTTTTTAAACCTATTTTGGTTTTTCGTTTTAGCCCTAAAAAAAATCTTACATTTCTTAGAAGAAAATGTTTACCATTCAGGTATTAATCTTGGAAAAGTTAAGTGAAAAAAATATTTCAAATTATGTTTTTATTTTGCCGAAACCCAAACAGCTGTTATCATTAAAAGTCAAAGTCAGCTGTTAGGGGACAATGATGCAGTTGTTCTCGCGCGTTACCAAGGAATTATTTTTTTTCAAATAGTAGATAAAAAAAAATTCTTAATTATGGTTAAATATTATTTTTACTAAGTGTTTTTTATTATTATTTTCAATTGTTAATAGATTAATTCAATTGGAAAATCTGTAATTGGTAAAGAAAATCGTATGATTGGCAGCACAGTCCTACGCTGGTGCTAGTTCGTACAATGACTGCCTTTCAGTCGAAATATGTTAGTGCATGTTTTATGTTTATTATTACACCCAAATTGGTCATGATGTCACATTCCCTGCCTGTCAAATTTGACATTTAAATTTTAAAATGTGAAAAAACTGTATTTTTATTGAAAATATCGAAAAAAGTTATAAAGAAAAAATGATCGTATTGCAGTTTTACATTTATGTACCAATGTTCGAAAAGGTTTGATGAAATTGACTTTTTTCAATTATTTTTCCCTAAAATGACAATCAGCACATAAATTGTTTTATGCACTTATTTATTAGTTGATGTTTCACTAAATGTTAAGAAAAAAAATAATTAGGCCTTAAAAATTAAGCCGAAAAACGAGTTCTGTCAAAAAGTCGTAGTTTAACAATGTAATCTTGGTGCAAAGCTGCATAATTTTTATGACAGTTTCTTAATTGCTTCTTTAATGCACAAAATAGTTCTTTTATAAACTATATGGCGAACATTCTCGAGAAGCTCTTTCATAATTTCATATACAGGTTTTGGGAACAGTTTATTCTAAATGTTTTTTAACATATTTTCAAAAGGTCAAAAACAAGATTTTTAAAAATTGTTACAAACGTTTTGTAACGCAATATT
>JAHKBH010002072.1:0-27396 GCA_019049505.1 Pachyrhynchus sulphureomaculatus
TATATAGTATTTTTTCTAGGATAAGTCGCGAACATAATTGACAGATCTTGCATTTCGGCAATTATTAATTTATTGCTCTCCCATCTGCCGAATCTCAAGACGCGCGCTTCGTCGCATCATAACTCGTCAGCTAAGCTATGATCGATAAAGAGGAAAATAACAATACAGTCGCTTTAATCATATTATATATTAAAAGTAAACCAGCATAAACTTTTTTACAGGTACTACGAGTAACGGTTTTGTAATTTGGGACTTCAACGAGGGAAAACAATATTAATAACAACAACGCTATAACACTAACACTACCGTATGGTACTAGAAATATAACCACAAAAATGTTACAGTCCAACTCTATAATGCTTAGTGGACATAAGAATTATGCTATTGCTGGCGTAAGGTAAAAAATATTTTATTGTTTAACAACGCCGTAAGCGAGTGTCACAAGTCTCAAAAAAGTATGTGGGTCAATTTAAACCTTATCAACAAAATCAAGACAAACATTTTAAGATTTTATTCACTGCAACCCATCGAGCCCCTTAGGCTGTAAGAAGTAACATAAAACCAGTTTCCAGGACGGTCACAGTGTAGCGCAAATTTGATAACTTACAACATTGTGATTTAATCTACGTTGTTGTTTATGAATAACTAGCCGTGCCGCTGCTCCGCTCGCGTGGACTTGATTCACTACTATCTTCACTGCTTATTCCTTATGTTACCTAACGTAATAAAATGTATTACCATTATCTCCCCTTATCTCCAATTATTTCTCCTTATCTCCCATTATCTCTACATAATTTCCATTATCTAGGTTTATCTCTGCTCATCTCCATTATTTCTCCTTATCCCACGTTATTTCTCCTTATCTCCCATTATCTCACCTTATCTCCCATTATCTAGGCTTATCGCGACTTATCTCGCAATATTTCTCCTTATCTCCCATTATTTCTCCTTATTTCCCATTTTCTCACCATAATTCCCATTATCTAAACTTATTTCTGCTTATCTCCCATTATTTCTCCTTATCTCCCATTATCTCACCTTATCTCCCATTATCTAGGCCTATATCAAATTACATAGAACATATGTATAAAATTTATGAAAAACACGTAAATCGGATAAGTGGTTCTCAACTGATAAGCGCACTAACGGACAGAGAGACGTTGCATTTTATATATATTATATTCTTTGCAACATGATATTGTTCCATATTTAATGATTTAGGCAGTGTATTGCAAGAGGCCGCGTTAATGGTAACCTTTTTCCCGACTTGATTCACTATTACCGTCACTGCTTATTCTTTATGTTACCTAACACAATAAAATATATCCTATAAGCTGGCCAGAGAACATATGTATGTTTTAAAAAAAAAAGCACGTAAATCGAATAAGTGGTTCTCCAGTGATAAGCGCACTAACGGACAGATAGACAGACAGACAGTCAGAGATACGTTGCATTTTATATATATTATAGATGTAATAAAATATATATCTGTAACTGGCCAGAGAACATATGTATGAATTTAAAAAATCACGTAAATCGGATAAATGGTTCTCGAGGGATAAGCGCACTAATGGACAGATAGATAGATAGACAGACGTTGCATTTTATATATATTATAGATATAAATTATTATTAACACATGGGCTGAAAAAGTCCCGGGCCTAACACATAGATGGCGCTAGTTTTATTGCAGTCACCTTTTTTTCAGTTAATACTAACCTTCAAAAAGACAGCTGTTTAAAATTTCATGATATTCTATTCATTAGTTTGTGAGTTATTGTGCTAAGAGTGACGCTACTTTTGTTATTTTCAAAACAATGGATCAAAAACAATTTCGTGTTTTAATTTTACACTGCTTCTTGATGGGAAAAAATACCGTTCAAGCGAAGCAATGGCTTGAAAAGTGTTATGGGGACTCCGCTCCATCAGAAACAACAATAAAAAACGTTGGTTTGCTGACTTCAAACGTGGTCGTAGAGACACCGATGATGCAGAACGCAGTGGACGTCCAAATGAGGCGGTAACACCAGAAAACATCAAAAAAATCCATAAAAATCGTTTTGAATGATCGAAAAGTGAAGTTGCGTGAGTTAGCTGACATCGTAAAGATATCAAAAGAACGTGTTGGCTTTATATTGCATGAGCATTTGACTATGAGAAAGCTCTGTTCAAAGTGGGTGCCGCGTTTGCTCACTGTTGATCAAAAACAAGAACGTGTTGATGATTCTGAGCAGTGTTTGGCCATGTTTAAACGTAACAAACCGGAATTTTTGCGTCGATATGTGACAATGGATGAAACATGGATCCATCACTTCACTCCGGAATCAAAACGATCGTCATCTGAGTGGACAGCAACTGGTGAACCTCGTCCAAAGCGCCGAACGAAAGCACAACAATCGGCTGGAAAGGTTATGGCCTCGGTATTTTGGGATGTGTGCGTGGTGTAATATTCATCGACTATCTTGAGAAAGGAAATACATCAACAGTGAATATTATATAGCGTTTTATTGGAGCGTTTGAAGGCCGAAATTGCAAAGAAACGACCGCATATGGCAAAGAAAAAAATTTTGTTTCATCAAGACAACGCACCGTGTCACAAGTCAATCAAAACAATGGCAAAAACTACATGAATTGAACTTCGAATTGCTCCCACATCCACCGTATTCGCCAGATTTGGCTCCAGCGACTACTGGCTGTTCGCAGACCTGAAAAAAATGCTCGCCGGTAAGAAATTTCGCACGAATGAAGAGGTTATCGCTGAAACTGAGGCCTATTTTGAGGCAAAAGATAAATCGTTCTACAAAAGTGGTATTGAAATGTTAGAGCGGCGCTGGAATGTTTGCGTTGCTCTTGATGGAGATTACGTTGATGAATATAAAGCTAATTTTGAACCAAAAAAACCGTGTTTTCTTTGTTAGGCCGGGACTTTTCAGCCCATGTGTTATTATTATATAACATGGCCAAAGAATATATATATATGAATTTAAAAAAATACACATAAATCGGATAAGTGGTTCTCGCGTGATAAACACACTAATGGACAGACAGACAGACAGACAGAGAGATATTGCATTTTATATATATTATAGATTATAGATATTCTCTGCTACATAATATTGTTCCATATTTAATGGTTTAGGCTGTGTATTGCAAGGGAACGCGCTAGCGGCAAACTTTTTTCCGACTTCATTCGCTATTATCGTCATTGCTTATTCCTTATGCTACCTATCTTAATAAAATATAGCCTATGATCTGGCCAGAGAACATATGTATGTTTAAAAAAAAAGTATGTAAATCGGATAAGTGGTTCTCCAGTGATAAGCGCACTAACGGACACACACACAGAGAGCCGTTGCATTTTATTAATATTATAGAAGCACATATCGTTTTCTGACGGCCAGTTTTTTATACTGACGTGGCACCTGGACAAACGAGACTGCTATCTATAACACAGTTACTAATACTGCCAGTTCTTGGTAGTCATATATTTATGAAAATTATTGCAATTTCAAATGCTAATTACAAAGTGGGCATTATATGAAAGACATAATTTTCAAATCTAGAACTTTTGCATAAATATTATTAAAATTAAAGCTTCTACAATCTGTCAAGTAAGAACGTGACCGCTCGTATTCTTGAAAAAAAAAAAGTGTTCCGAGAATATTTTTTTGCAATCAATGTATTCTTTGGTGTGATAACAACGGCGCGATTATCTTAGTAAGTTGTCCAATCGCCGCCTGCATCAATAATCGCGTGGCATCTTCGAGGCATCCTGTCAATCAATAAACCTCATGTACTCGCTCTGTTGTGAAACCAAGGTCAGTCCATCGACCAGCACGGTCAACTATCTTTATCCTGGGTACGACTTCTATTCCCGATTTAGGCGTAACTTTGGAATCTGTCTTTTTGTCAGAAGCGACCTCTCTTGTCAACGAGAAGAAGAAGCTCTGGAGCCCCCAAACTTTGATGTTATGTGGTTAAAAATAACGACTCAACAAACCACAAGGTTCATCTGTATCCTGTATCGACCACCAAGTGATACCAATTTTCGAACACTTTTCGCTTCTCTTGCAGACACCATCGATCATTTACAAAGTAACTATCCAAGTGCCGAAATTGCCATCCTGGGCGACTTTAAAGTCCACAATATCAACTGGCTCAAATATTCAAATACCACCGACGAACAAGGTCGTGAAGCTGAATCATTCTCAATCAGTTATGGCTTAACTCAGCTTATTGACGAACCAACACGGATCCCTGATCGAGACGGGAAGTTCGCCAGTCTTCTTGATCTGTTTTTAACCACCAATCCGGAGATTTACACGGTCACCGTAAATCCGCCGTTAGGTTCTTCCGACCATAAACTGCTTTCGACATCGAGTATCCTGCCAATCAGTGACAGAGAGGCGCCTAGGGCCGCGCAAGATTTGGCACTACAAATCTGCTAAATGGGAAGATCTCATGGAATACTTTCGAACTTTCCCTTGGATGGACGTTTGTTTTCGATCCGATAACCCATATGACTGCGCCAGGGAGGTCTCGATGTTATTTTGGCTGGTATGGAAGCTTACATCCCTTTTTCGAAGAGAAATGCTCCTCCAACGGCAAGCCTTGGTTCGACCGAAAATGCAAAGAAGCTGTTGCTTCTAAACATATTGCCTACCGACAATGGCGTGAAAATCCTAACACCTTAAATCGAAACGTCTTTGTTCATGCCCGGAACAAATGCAAGGGAATTATCGACGAAACCAGGGGAGGCATACAATCAACGAATTAGAAACAAACTTCTCGCTTGTCCCAACAATTCCAGGTCCTTTTGGGCAGTCGCTAAGGCAGTTAGTCAAAATTTTACCAAATCCACCATACCACACTCACACGGCCAGATAATTCCATTGCAACCACACCTGTTGAGAGAGCGAACTTGTTGGCTGAACTCTTTGCTTCACATTCTACTGTCGATTTCCAAGGAAAAAAACACCACCTACTATTCCCATATTGCAGTCAAGGATGCCCGATGTTGTCTTCAGACAGCGCATCATAAAGCGTATTTTAATGAAGCTAGACACCAAGAAGGCTTCTGGCGCTGACGGAATACCTTCCATAGTTCTCAAAAACTGTGCAAGGGAACTAACACCAGTTTTCTGTAGACTTTTTAACCTATCCTACAGAAAGGGAATATTTCCGTCCTGCTGGAAATGTGCCACGGTTCAGCCGATACCTAAAAAAGGTAAGAAGACCTTGCCAAATAACTGCCGACCAGTTGCACTGCTTTCAATAATATCGAAAGTCATGGAAAAGGTTATCAATGAGCATCTTCTAAAATACCTTGAACGATTCAATATTATTAGCGATCACCAATATGGTTTTCGTAAACAAAGATCAACAGGAGATCTTCTGACTTATGTAACACATGTTTGGAACAACGCAATTGAACACTTTGGAGAATCTCGAGCGGTTGCTCTTGACATATCCAAGGCATTCGACCGTGTTTGGCACGATGGACTGTTGGCTAAGTTGCGCTCTTATGGTATGTCTGAAAGGTTCTGTTTGTGGCTCTCATGTTTCCTCAGAGAGCGTTCTTTACGAGTGGCGGTCGACGGATTTCTTTCTAACACCCTCACTATCAACGCCGGTGTGCCCCAGGGCTCCATACTGTCTCCTACTCTCTTTCTCATTTACATTAACGATCTGCTGGAAAAGACCGGGAATCCAATCTATAGCTTTGCAGATGACAGTACGCTTGTCTCTTCATTCATCTTGAACGCTCGGACATCGGCTGCTCAGGCGAATATCCGCAGACAGCAGGAGGTCGTTCAACTTAACAAAGACCTGGAAGAAATTCTATCTTGGGGTGACAGTAACCAAGTGGAATTTAACGCTACAAAGACCCAAGCGGCAGTTTTTTCGAAAAAAGTTAACGTTGCTGAACCCGACATAGTTATGTCGGGGCACTCCATTCCCCTAGCATCGTCGCTCAATTTGTTGGGCGTTAGTTTGGGAGCAAATATGTCTTGGCATGAAACACAGCAACTGTTAATTCTTTACAAAGCCCAAATTCGACCAACTATGGAATACTGCTCCCACGTTTGGGGCTCCGCTCCCAAACATACACTGCATTTGTTGGATTCTGTTCAGAGAAGAGCGGTCCGTCTGATTGGGGACCCGGAATTGACCGGCGGCCTTGATTCGCTGGAACATCGAAGAACGGTTGGCGACTTAAGTCTGTTCTACAAGTATTTTCATGGAAAGTGTTCAAAGGATGTAGCCCGCTTAATTCCTCCCAAAGCGGTGCATGTTAGAAATACACGTCGCGCTGGTGCTTCGCATCCGTATGAGGTTCAGCTTGTTACTCCGCGTACGACGCTTTTCAAGCAATCTTTTATATGGAGAACGTCATGCCTTTGGAATAATTTGCCCAGCGCTGTGTTTCCCACAGAGTACAATTTACAGCGATTCAAGAACAACGTGAATCGCTTTTTCCGCACTCGTGCCGCTCCTGGAGCGCTTTAGGGACCTCCTGCAGCACGTGTGCTAGACCAATAAAAAAAAAAAAAAAAAAAAAAAAAAAAAAAAAAAAAAAAAACGAGATTTTCTGCATACTCTGCAAATTTTACGAATCTCTCGAGACAACCGAGTCAAAGTCCTCAGAGTTTTTCCTCTGAGCTTTCTCTTTACAAGGGAGCAAACGTTTTCAATTGAGGTGGCATCCGGCGATTGTGAGAGCCACCCTAGTATCTTATCGTGGGCCCAAGCGAGCCGCTTCGCGACTTGTTTTTCGCCCAGCAAAGGTTTCCTTAACGTGCTTCGGAATTTGACATCATATGCACGAAGATATTGTCGGATGGTCTCATGGGACATATTCAAACCAGATTTTCTTAATTTTGCCGCTCCTTAACGCAGCGTTAATTTCGCGTCCCGTAAAAACAAAGACATGATCTCATTAAAATGATTTATCCATTTCTTCGCAAACGATACCGACTTTTTAATATATTTAGCGGTCGCGGAATGTGTCATTCTGGGCTCCTTTGGTTGGGAACAAAGAAAGACTGCCTCGAACCGACGCGGAAAATAAGTGACTCATTTTGGATTTTACGTGATTTCGACGATTTACAGCGATTCAAGAACAACGCTTCTCTGAAAGTCAGTTTGGATTTAGAAGAAATA
This sequence comes from Pachyrhynchus sulphureomaculatus, assembly GCA_019049505.1. NCBI lineage: Eukaryota > Metazoa > Arthropoda > Insecta > Coleoptera > Curculionidae > Pachyrhynchus > Pachyrhynchus sulphureomaculatus. The sequence continues at coordinate 7,165 of JAHKBH010002072.1, forward strand.
GGATTACGGTCTTGGGTGTTTTGAAACTTGTTTCTCACATTACTGAATCATTTCACAGACTACAATATAACACAGTCCTTCTGTGTGATCTAAGTAAAGCTTTTGACTGTGTTAACCACGGAATCTTAATACAAAAGCTCAGTGGATACAACTTTTCTTATGAAAGCGTGTCACTTATTGAATCATACTTAAAAGACAGAACCCAAACTGTGAGGGTCTCTGGGGTGTCGACAGAGAGTGTGATTAATATTGGAGTTTCCCAAGGCTCAGTGCTGGGTCCAATACTTTTTTTGATATATATTAATGACTTGCCAGATATAAACAAAGCAGCTAAGTACATACTCTTTGCTGACGAGACCACGGTGGCATTCGCAGCTGATACAATTCAGGAAGGTGCTAAACAGTGGTTTAATGTAAACAGACTGGCTTTGAATAGCGATAAAACTAAACGGGTTGTTTTTTCCTTAAGAGAGGTGTATGACTTGAATGCGGCGGTGGATGAGGTGAGATTTTTGCGTGTATATTTGGATCCAAAGCTGCATTGGGGTGTACACATAGACCGGCTGTGTAAAGAATTGAGCAAACATCTTTTTTGTACTTCAGAATCTTGCACACTGTGTTTCTCAGCAAGTATTGCGAAATGCCTATCACTCAGTATTTCACTCTCGTCTTGCTTATTCCATTCTCGTCTGGGGACACTCTTCACAGACCTATTGAGTGTTCAGCTTGCAGCGTAGGGCACTGAAAACACTGGATGGACTTGGTTTCCGGGATGATCGCAGACAGTCATTTGTATCGCTCAGAATTTTAACGGTTCCTTTCCAGTACATTCTTGAGAATCTCCGGTTCTTAAAGCAATATGATCAGTCCTACAAATGCCATGGTGATGTGCATTGCCATGACACCAGGTATAAGAGAAATCTAATTCCAACATATTGGAGGCTGAAGAGATGTCAAACGGGTCCTGGGCCATGAAATTTTTTAATGTGTTACCACAAAATATTAGAGATCTGCCAGTCAAAGAATTTGAAAAAAGAGTTAAAAGAATTCTGGTGGAAAATGCTTTTTACTCTATAAACGAGAACCTTTGTTACAACTTTTAGGTTCTGAGTTTTGTTTTTGGGGAGTTTGTTCCCAGACTTGTTGTTTCTTTCTTGAGTGTAAATGGCATAGACATAGGTCTTTTATGTATTAATATTTGTGTAGTATTGCTTTGATTAGTATAGTGACTACATTTTTTGTTATATTACTTTTACTATATTATTTATTGACGTGTGTAAGACATATTTTTTTTGTGATTTAGGATGAATAAATATCTATATATCTATCTATCTATATAACTATCTATCTATCTAACATGAATCGCTTTTTCCGCACACGTGTCGCTCCGGTAGCGCTTTAGGGACTTCCCTGCAGCACGTGTGCTAGAACCATAAAAAAAAAAAAATTCGGAATCGATTGGTACTTTTACTAAAATGCATCGTAGACAAATGTTCCCTCTACTGATTTTTTGTTGCATCGCTAGACTCGCATCTACCAAAAAGGAATTATCGCGGAGACCTTGTTACTTGACACACTGTGCTTGAAGAAAAAGCAATAGTTAATTTTAAAAAAAATCTTTTATTCCTTAGAAAAAATCTCTACGTATGGAGCATCGAAACGAAAAAGCTAGTCAAAATACTGGACGCTCATTTCGGAAGAATCATTCAACTAGAAGCGTTGACAGTGGGCAACTGGAACAGCATAGTGACATCGTCGATCGATAGAACTGTTAAAGTATGGAATATAAACAATATTTTTGAACAAGTCCATGTGATTGACCGACACGAGTTACAAGTAGATGCAATAAGGTAATTAGACTATTATAGTTCGAGAAACAGTGACAGTCTTTTTGGATATGTTTCTTCTTCCGCTTGAGATATGTAACATATTTTGATCCATAAAAACTCCGATTTTGATGGAGTTTTGTGTATAACCCACACAAAGTATGGTCTAAGAAATCCACAAACGAAATTTTATGGAAAAATATTTGGTCTAGGCCTATAGCAAAAATTGAAATTTTTTTAAGAGACCATTCTTTCAAAGCGGCGTTAAAAAGGCAACACAGACTTGGAAATGTTTCTTTTTTTGAAAAGTTATGACGAGTGTTTTGAAAAATTTTTTTAAAAAAAAGGTTCTTAAAAACACCTTTTTATTTTTGCAGAATTCTCGTTATATCGGTTTTTCGAGATATTACGCTGATTTGAATTCGTGCATAGGCGGACGACAATATGGCCAGTTGCTGCCACAATCGGTCGAGTAAGAATGTGTCGTGCATTTTCCATTAAAAAATGTATTTAGTTAAAAGTTTTTTTTACAGCATTCGACAGTAAAGGATTGCCAATGATATGCTAATGATTCAGTAGTTCGCCATACTTTCGGCGAAACTTTTCGCCTATTCTTGGGACAAAAATTTGCAAATTGTCCGAATTTGCCGTGACAGCGGCTTCGCTGTGTACATCTTTTTATTATGAAGCTTCTGCTTGATGTATGGTTACACGTTCTCGATTGAGTTTGCAGCGGACTTGTGGGATGGTCAATCTAGTGTGACGATACCGCATTCCCCTTTCCAATGGGTTTGACTCCGATGTTTGGGATCATTATCCTCTTGAAGAATCTACTCCTCATTTTTATGCCGATATTACCGAATGCAAAACCACTGTTTGGCAATCGGTACTAATGCCTTCTTGTAAATTTAAAGCATTTTTCAGCCTTCTAGGTAAGGTGTAACTAAAGATAAAGAGTTTCCCAAAACCTTTTTACGAAAGACATACCAAAACATGGATCTTCAGAGCTGTTTCACGGTGTGCTGAACCAACCGGTTAGTGGAAATTGACTAGATTCGTGGGGTCATAACATAACCGCAAAATGAAGCTTCATCGGAAAAAATTACAATGCTTTAGTTTCGATCTCTTCTCCTCTGCCCATGGGAAGCTTGTGGAGTGATAACATAACCCCAAAATAAAGCTTCATCGAAAAAAATTACATGTCTCCAGTCTCGATCTATGTTTTCCTCTGCCAATGCGAGTTGTTTCTCTCTGTGTTTTTCGATCAGCAATACTACTCCGCCACTACAAATCGTTAGCCTGGAGATGAATGCAAATCGTTTCTTACGGTATATTCAAACCTTTCTGCTTTAATTTTTGCGCTCCTCGGCGCAAAAGTAATTGAGGATTTCGGGAAAAACATGTTCATAATCATTTTTTCGTCATTGCCCGACACTTTTCCTCTCGAACCACGTTCTGGTAGATCACCAATCAGAGTATCGTTTCACCCACTTGCTCACGAATGCCCTCGACTTGCCCATATACTTAATAGACGCTGTAGGCATCATTATGGGACCTGAGATGATTACATAGGAACATAGCCTCAAAGCGCGAAGCGAATGCAGCATTCATGTTCGATAAGGTATTATTTACCCATAAGTAAGGTTATAAATGAATATGGTTCCACAAAGCATTGTTTGTAGGGGTGTCAACAGTAACCTCAAAAAAAAAGAAGGAATTTCTTTTACCGAGTTCAGGTTATAGGCGACACTTCCTGACTTGACCGACTGTATTAGATGCATTGCAAATAAGGCTCTCAAGTGTTAGAGAATCATGCTCAATAACTGTGACTATCTGACTAAGCCTTGTTTTTTTTTTAGTTTATCAGATAATCTAAGTCTAGCAGTCACCGTGACGAGAAACTGTGTCGGAGTATGGGATCTAAGAATTGGTAAACTTACGGCAAAATTAGCTGACAGTCCGTTGGGTGCAATTGTGACACATGCTATCATAACACCAGATGGAAAGTAAGTCGCAGTAAAAAATCATTTATAATATAAAAGCTCCATAACTTACTATGTATAAATATTTGTGAATTAAATTATATGTTAGCCTCTATAATCTCTCGGTACTTACGAGGCTGGTTTGAAAAGTCCGTGCAAAAATAAAAAGTACTTATGTGTTTGGGGTAAACCTTTTTTATTTTTCGACATAGTCTCCTTTTAGGCTTATACACTTCGTCCAACGATGTTCTAGTTTGTTGATCCCTTCCGAATAATAGGATTTGTCTAAGTCTGCAAAATATCCATTAGTGTCTGCAATCACCTCCTCGTTTGAATAAAATCTTTGTCCCGCCAGCCATTTCTTCAAATTGGGGAACAAATAGTAGTCCGAGGGAGCCAAGTCTGGAGAATAGGGGGGATGTGAAACGAGTTGGAATCCTATTTCAATTAATTTTGCGATCACAACTGCTGAGGTGAGTGCTGGTGCGTTGTCGTGATGGAAAAGGACTTTCTTGTGGGCCAATCGCGGGCGTTTTTCTTGCAGCTCGGTTTTCAAACGGTCCAATAACGTTGAATAATATTCACCTGTAATAGTTTTACCCTTTTCCAGATAGTCGATGAGGATTATCCCTTGCGAATCCCAAAAGACAGTCGCCATAACCTTTCCGGCCGAAGGAACGGTCTTCGCCTTTTTTGGTACAGATTCCCCTTGGTAACCCATTGTTTAGATTGTTGTTTGGTCTCAGGAGTATAGTAATGTATCCATGTTTCATCCACAGTGACGAAACGACGTTTAAAGTCCTCCGGATTCTTCTGGAACAGCTGCAAACCATCCTTGCAACACTTCACACGATTCCGTTTTTGGTCAAGCGTGAGCAATCACGGCACCCATCTTGCGGATAGCTTTCTCATGTCCAAATGTTTATGCAAAATATTATGTACCCGTTCAGTCGAGATGCCCACAGCACTAGCAATCTCACGCACCTTAACTCTTCTGTCATCCATCACCATATCATGGATTTGATCAATGATTTCTGGAGTCGTAACCTCCACAGGCCGTCCAGAACATTCAGCGTTACTTGTGCCCATATGGCCAGTCCGAAAATTTTGAAACCACTTATAAACTGTTCTAATCGAAGGTGCAGAGTCACCATAATGTTTATCAAGCTTCTCTTTAGTCTCCTGAGGCGTTTTGCCTTTCATAAAGTAATGTTTAATCACCACACGAAATTCTTTTTCGTCCATTTCTTGAAAATCACTCGACTTCCTTGATTCACACGAATGCCAAACACAAAGAAATAGACCAATATGGCTGAAACTTGGTGTGCGTTCATTCAAGAGATGCTACTAACTAAACATGACCTCGATACGCGCCGGTGGTGCCATCTCTCTTTGCACGGACTTTTCAAACCAGCCTCGTAGATATAAATAACCGGTCAAGTGCAAGTTGAACTTGCGCAATTAGTATTCCGTACGTTGATTGCTTTTAAAATAAAAAATTTTGTTACGGAGGTATAAAATGATTAGTGACTTCACAAAACACACCCCAAATAAGTTTTAAACAAAGTTTGTTTCCAATCTTTACTGAAAAACTGATAACCTTGAAATTTTTTTTTTTTATATACCGGATAAATTATTTATTCACTTCCGATTTCACCCCCAAAACTTAAGTCCAAATTTAACTTTCAAAACTACATGGCTCTGATGAGGCCATCAATTCCTATATTATTACCAAATTTAAACTTTCTACGATAAATAGTTTTGGAGAAAATCAGGTGTGACAGACAGACGGACAGACACTGAAGTCATCTTATAAGTGTTCCGTACGGAACACTAAAAATGGAGATTAGAGAAAGAAGAAAAACAGCTTTGGGGATATTCAGTAGCCTTGTCTAATTTCTCTTTTAATTTTGATTTTATTTGTTTTTTCTCCAAGCATTATTTGTGATGTTGCATTTTTATATATGTATTCAAGAAGAATTGTGTATCTTTCGTCGACTCTGCTGTTACTTAAGGCGTTAAGGACTGCCCCCTATATCCGATCAAATGCTTTTTCGTAGTCAACCACTGCTATCCACAAGGTGACCTATATAGCAAAAACCACTTTTTAAATTTCTTCGGCATTTTTTCTGGGTGCAGCTTTTTAATTAAATCATAATTTAATTCTGAATTTTTAGATATATTATATCTGCAGAGACCGGTAACATTTTAATATGGCTACGGTTAACACAACAAGTAATATTTAAAGATGAGCAACCTGGAATAAGACAATTAACTTTAATAGAAGAAGGAATGAAAATATTGTCTATCTCAAAACCTTCTAACCCACCTGGGACAGATTTTGTTAGGACGACGGCGACCGTATGTGTCAGAGAAATACCAAGTAGGTTCGCAGTATTAAAGAAATAATAATTCCTTTAAAACAATTAACTATATTATTTCATGCTATTTAGTGTTTATTAAAGACACTACACCATTTGTATTCTAAATTGGAGAATTAATTACCGACTTCAAAAGGTTTTTAATTCAATACGCATATATGTAATAATGTTCAGATGTCGAAATATTTATCTATACTAGTCTATCGGACAATCTATATATATATATATATATATATATATATATATATATATATATATATATATATATATATATATATATATACATATATACATATATACATATATACATATATACATATATACATATATACATATATACATATATACATATATACATATATATATATACATATATACATATATACATATATACATATATACATATATACATATATACATATATACATATATATATATATATATATATATATATATATATATATATATATATATATATATATAGGATGTTATGAAAATCGTTTAATATATGAAATGGGACTCCTCGAGTCAATCGGCCACACACCTAATACTTATTTTTATTAAATTCAAACTTTGCTCAAAATTTCGTAAATCACTGAACAGGGTAATTTTAAAATATAATACGCCGCTACTGGCACAACTGAGATAAACATTGGAGTGCTTTAATGAGAAAGAAACGGAGTTTTAAAAGTGAATTGAAGAAATCCGACACACACCCATGAAAACCCATCGTTTTTGACGTCTTACATGTCATTACGTTTTGTAAAAATAAATATTTTCTCGTAAAATACAGCAAAATGAAAACGCAAAAAGTGATTCAATAATCTTGCTGAAGATTAGTAACAATTGGTTTTTGTAACAGGTCGTCTAATTAAACGAAATATGATATTTCCATTAGCTGAAATTTCAACCTACATGTGTAGTATTTAACGCATTTTTTAATAGGAAATTTTTAATTGTACAGGGGCGGCGATTAAAAGTTTAAAACCTCTTTAAGTTAATTTTACGTGTTATTATTGAAAGGCAATATTTATCAATATTTTCTTCAATTGCTTTTGCTAGGTAAATATACCAGTTTTAATTTATTAACATTTTTATAACACATATATATATATATATATATATATATATATATATATATATATATATATATATATATATATATATATGTATATATATATGTATATATGTATATGTATATATATATATATATATATATATATATATATTTATATAAAGTGAGAGTAAATATAAAACCTCTTAATATAAAAAAACAAAATTAGCAATTAAAAACTTTGTTGTTGTCACTTTAAACGAAAAACGCAAGAAATATAAGGAATATGTATAGTAATTAGTACTTAAACTACAAAATATAATACCTAAACAAACGAAATTACGCAAAACTTTGAGAACTTTCTTAAATGAAAGATTTTTAGATATGTATTTAATTTATCTCACTTTTCAAACTATCATTTTGTTTCTAGGTGGTGAAATGGTCTATACATTCGAATATCCTGTACGAAGCATAACAGGAGTACCTTTCAGACCTGCCATAATTACATCAGATAATCAGCATATGATTATATGTGCGGCTGACAAAACAAATAGAGACTGTGTTATAGTTTATAATGCCAAAATGGAACCTTAGTGCATAAAATCCCATTGAAAATGTGTGGAATAAAGGTAGTTTTGGAGGGTCCTGCTTTAATATAAAAACAAACATTATTTCGTTTTTTTAAATGACTCTTATAAAATTTTTCTGGGCACATGTGGGCCCTTCGCAAAAATATTTGGGAAGGGCCCAGATTATTATTTATTTGTTATTTCAGGATATTGCTGGTTTAGTAGCTATGCCACACAAAGGACACCTCATAGCGGTAATGACGACTGATAAAGGTGCTATTATTGATATTAGAAATAAAAAACACTTGAGATCCATACCGAAATGGGGCGGTAATGTTACCAAGGATGGAAAATCCGGACTATACGCTCCACAAAGGTAAAATATTTAAAAAAAAAATATAATAACGTTAATTTGATGAAACAACATCTTAAAAAAGCAACATTTTCTGAGGAAATGTTGGATCTTAAATTTTTTTTTGTATCTAGGACGTCACAAAAATTCTTATTCAACCTTTGTTTTTTAAATAGATAAGATTCTTAATACATTAGGTTTAGTGTGGGAGTTCTTTCCACTGATGTTTTCATTTTAAATCTTAGTGCAAAGTCTCTTACCTGTCAAAAAAAAAAGCAACAAGAGTCACCCTAGTGAAACCATCTTAAAATTATTTTCAACCTCAGCCAATATGCGCTCAAGGTATATAATACAACAATATAATACAATATGTGATGTAATTTGTCTTAGTTAAATTTAAGCGTACTTTAAAATCTTCTATTCAATTTTTACTAATATTCAGACCATTTACCATTTTAGCCTTACTTTGGTATAGTATCATCTGCATATGATATTGTAACATTCATTTTTGCTTAGATTTTAAGATCATGTTACGAAACTGTTTTTCTTCCTGTAATTTATATTTTATTTCATGTTTATATTTATTGCAACGATTTCAATTTTTGAGCGATGTAGCTTAAAACAGTGATTTAAATTTTTGAACAGTGTGGCTCGGCCGTGTATAACGTGTTGCGGATCTGACTTTTTTGGTTTGCGTTGATTTTGCATCCGAGAAGTAGGCCATTTTAAAGATTTCACTCTGAAGAAGGGGGAAAGGATATATAAAAGGCCAGATGGAATTTTTAAGGGCTTTTTTTCCGTCAGTAGGCCGTAGTGGCTTTTTTCCCCAGCATGACAGAGTGGTTCTTTCTCAGTGATGCAGTAGTGCAGTAACGTTTTTATCACCAAGTGGGTGTCGTTTCTAGTTCAGTTTAAGGTCTTTTTCCGTTCTTTAAATATCCTGTTCATTATCAGGCATTTCGGGTCAAAAAGTGTTTAGCTACCCAAATGAGACTAGGATGGTAGTGGCTGAGACAATATTTTTACGAGAACTTCACCAGGAGAGGCCAAGTAGCTTATGGAAAACCCACGAGGAGAAACCAGTCAGTCAGTATACCAGTTTAAATATCTCACTTCCTGTCTACAAGTGTGTTTCCAACGACTACTCAACACTTGTAATCCGCGGAGTTAATTTCACAAACTTTTAATATCGTGTTTTATAAAGCCTTTTATTAAAAACTTAATAATCCTAATTTAAAGACTCTATGCAATAGTGTACACTCTTCTAGCCTAAGGGGTTTTTATTTAGTAGAAGTAATTTTAAGAGTGTAGTAAAGGAAAGAATTTTTATTTTGTTAACATATATATATATATATATATATATATATATATATATATATATATATATATATATATATATATATACTAGCCGGGCCCGCGGCTCCGCTCGCATGGACTTGAGTCACTACTGCCTTCACTGCTTATTCCTTATGTTACCCAACGTAATAAAATATCTCCCATTATTTCCCCTTATCTCCCAATATTTCTCCTTATCTCCCATTATCTCTTCATAATTTCCGTTATCTAGGCTTATCTCTGTTCATCTCCCATTATTTCTCCTTATCTCCCATTATTTCTACTTATCTCCCATTACCTCACCTTATTTCCCATTATCTAGGCTTATCTCGACTTATCTCGCAATATTTCTCCTTATCTCCCATTATTTCTCCTTATCTCCCATTATCTCACCATAACTCACCCTATCTCCCATTATCTCGACTTATCTCCCATTATTTCTCCTTATCTCCCATTATCTCACCTTATCTCCATTATCTAGGCATATATCGAATTATATAGAACATATGTATAAATTTATAAAAACACGTAAATCGGATAAGTGGTTCTCGAGTGATAAGCGCACTAACGGACAGACAGAGAGACAGAGAGACGTTGCATTTTATATATATATATATATATATATATATATATATATATATATATATATATATATATATATATATATTATATTCTTTGCTACATGATATTGTTCCATATGGTTTAGGCTGTGTATTGCAAAGGAACGCGCTAGCGGCAAACTTTTTTCCGACTTCACTCACTATTTTACGTCACTGCTCATTCCTTATGCTACCTATCGTAATAAAATATAGCCTATAACCTGGCCAGAGAACATATGTATGTTTTTAAAAAAAAAGTACGTAAATCGGATAAGTGGTTCTCCAGTGATAAGCGCACTAACGGACAGACAGACAGACAGACAGAGAGACGTTGCATTTTATATATATTATAGATATATATATATATATATATATATATATATATATATATATATATATATATATATATATATATATATATATACATATATATATATATATATATATATATATATATATATATATATATATATATATATATATATATATATATATATACCCTTGCATATTTAAATTTAGCGTTTCACTGAACTCTCCGGTTTATCTTTCAGAACGTAACGGTTGTACCCAATTCAATTTTATTTCAACAACTAATTAACTCTTCAGTATTTTTTCATTTTTAGAGCTGAACTTAGAATCTTTTTATTCTGAAACGAATGGTGCCCAAATCTGTACAACCAAGTTTTAAACAACCATAGAGACTATTTTCAAAAGACGAATAAAAATTATCTCTTATCGATAATCTTTCCAAATAAAACGAGCTAGCTTATATCTAAATTTTTGCTCTATCAGTATCGATATCAATAACAATATACATAAGGGGCAAAATAGCGCCGCAAAAGAGACGTTATAAAATGGCGCCTCAATGTGCCCCGCATTCATTTATCTAGAGCAACAGCAACCAGTTCATGTAGGTCAAAAATAAAACTGGTCCAAGAACTGTGCCTGTGATATACCTTTTGATTGTTTTATTATTACTAAGAATGTTATTAACGTTAACAATCTGTTGTCTTCCAAGAAGGTAGTTTCAAAATAAGTCTAATATGACTCCTCTGATGCCACAGTGCTAAAGGACATTAGAAAGTTTATCATGAAAAACTTTTGCCAAATTTAAAAATAATGCAGCACATATTGTCCAGCATTTAAACTGTTTGGAATTTCAGATGTTAATCTCAGTATTGCAACTTTGAATGAATTTAAATTAAAAAAGTGTGTTCATACCTTTGTTTTATACACTTTTCAAATAATTTTTCAAGATTGCATGATTATAGATCTATAATTAGTTATCAATGTTTTTGTGCCACTCTTGTAAATCAGAATAATAATTGCGAGAAAATACTCTCTGTTACAAAAATTCTGTTCGTTATATGCAGCAGTGACTTGTCGATCTGTTTTCTTATATTTATATGTTATGCTATCGAGGCCAGGAGGACTTGTTGCTTTGAAGAAGAAATCTATTTAATTAATTCATTTTTACTAGTAGGAGATAAAAACACAAAAACTGATATGAATTGGATTATAAGGTACTTAAATAGATTCAGTAATTATGGCTCCAATATTTACGAGCTAGTCAATGCAATAATTCATCATATTTGATTCATTTGCCAAAATGGTACCTAGATCGTTTGTAGTTCTTAAACTACTTGTTTTTAAGGTATTCTATATGTAGCATTTCTAATTATAGAATATATTTAGTACATATTACTTTTATTATTGTTTATTTGAGTTTTATGGTAGTCATTTTTCCGATTTTTTAAAATTCTATTCAAAGTCTTTCGGTATCTTTTATATTCATTGTGACTTTTATGGTACACTCTTTGTTTTTGATGAGAGACCGTAAATGAGTTTGAAATGCAAGTGATTCCATGATGCTTGAAATTTATGTACCATAAAAAATTCTTTGCCACATCTGAGGCAATATTTCTCAGGTTCATACGGCCTTAGTACAGTGTAATTTAAAAAATTAAATAAAATATGACCGTATAAGGTTAAGCTGCTGGCTTATTATATAAATATGTATAATTTTGGTTGTTTTAGAGGTGGATTGGAACTAATAGAACTTAAAAAAGGAACAACGGTAAAAACCTACATTCCTAAAGTTGCAGAAGGCGTTTTTACAATTATCTGTTTATTCAATAAAACTGATGAGTATGTCTTGTATTATCACAGTGGTAAAAAAAACTATTAGAGTATTCAGGTAAGAAAAAAAGAAATATATAACACATATGAGGTGTAGAGGTGCGGAAGCTACCATGTATTATTTTTGCTATTTTGAGATATTCTTAAAAAACGCTTTAGAATAGATGTAAAATGTTTTTAGGACTGCCGATGCTGAAATGATAGCAAATTATCGAGTTCAAGCAGAACTGACTGCAATTGAGAGCACTCCAGATGGTAATGCATTGGTGTTAGGTACCGTGGATGGATGTGTAGCGGTTTTAGCTATTTTAGACCCCGCAAAGAATGATATAAACAATTATTTATCAGGAATGCCGTCCAGAGATGAAGGGGTAAACAAAGAAATTATAAATTTTATTTTTTTCTTATGCTATTAAAAAAAAAAATATTTGGAAAGTAATATTGAACGAAAATATTGCCTTTGACTATAAAAAATAGGTTAGATTTTTAAGCGCCTAATTCTTTAAGAAAGTTTTTTTTTTAGTGTCCCGCCCACTCCTAACCTCAATTTTCAAAACTAAAAGTTTTTCTCCCATATAAAACATACAAGTAATTTATTTATTTCAAAGGTGATTATTTAAATGAAGAAGCACCTAAATACAACAGTTCCCAGTGAATTATAATGAAAAAAAAAGCAATAATATCGGGGCAGTCACAGGGGTAAACAACCATTTCATTTTATTCAAACTTTATCTAGAGTTTTTTAAATACATACATTCTTTATTCGCTCTATTATAGTTAAATATTGAATTACAATATTACTTACCAAAAAAAATCACCAATTTTTTCTCAAAAAATCACAGAAATACACATATTATTCTTGTTCAAAAACAAACCGTGAATCGTAGTCACAAACATAGACAAAAGTGACAGGTGCTAGTGACTATAGTCAAAGGTCAATTTGGAAGTGTCATAATTGCTGTTGAGTTAATCGATGTTAGTCTAGTTGCCTAAAATAATAGGCATTTTTAAGTAATCAATCTGGTATCAATAGTGAGTTAAAAATTCGAGTAAAAACGCCTTTAAATTTTATCCAATCAGAATTGAATGCGTGTTTTTAATTTTAAATAGTTTTTATTATTTTACTTACCTGTACCATTGTCTGAATTAGATTTTATTTTTGATTATAATTTATTTTAGTGGAAAAAGAAAGTTGAAAAGATGAGAGCCCATACAAGATTCAAAGCAGTACAACATATTGCAAAACTTTCCACAACTTTTACAAATGAAAATAATATATCTTCAAATGCTAGGGCAACTGTAGGAGAAAAACGGTAACGTGGAGGAAGACACGCTAGAAGAGGCTACTGAATAAAGCATTAATATTATACGTAACTTTTTAAGTTAAACGCTCCAATAACGCATGAAAGATATTTTAGGTTTCTTTCTCTATTTTATAAACATATAAAGCCAGAATTGTATGCAAAACAGCCGAACTAATGAAAACAACCACTTCTCCATTATCTCTGTTGTATATTTTTTTACTCTCTTCGTCGTTTATTATTCTATCTAGTCAGGTTTCATGAACGAGATTTGATACAGATCCCAAGCGACGCCATTGAATCGCTGCCCTATTTTAGTTACGGCTGAACTGAATTAATCCTTGTAACGATGGATTTTTCCTAGTCAAGATATTAAAGGTGTTTAGTTGATATTCAGATTTATATCGAGAACTAAGCTGGAACGGCACGTGTGGAATGTGTTAGTACATATGCATGGTTTCCTTTGAGAGCATCACTATTTTTACACACATTAGTTTGTATATCTTTTTTTTAACGAACTACAGCAGAATTGATACAAACATAAATACCAATTAACATTAAAATTTTACATTCAATAACACTGGTAAATATTTGTAACTATTACGGTATATAGTAAATGATATTTTGCGATATATGTTATACTAGCCGTGCCCGCGGCTTCGCTCGCGTGGACCTGATTCACCTTTATCATCACTCCTTATTCGTTATGTTTATATTATTATATAGCTCAAGGGGCCTTAAAGGCTCATGGCTTGGTTGCATACTTGTCTCCACTTCTTTTTGTCTCCTGTTAGCTTTTCCCAGTGCGGGATTCCCATCAACTCCGGATCTTGCTTTACTGCCTGAATCCATGTAGATCGAGGTTTACCCTTGCCTTTTCTTCCAACCACTCCTCTTATTAGGGCTTGCTTTGCCTGACTTTCTTCCTTCATCCTTGCCACGTGTCCCAACCATCTTAATCGCTGGCTTATTATGATTTGGCTTATAAGCGGTTTCATATATAGGCATTTTAATTCGTAGTTTGTTCTTCTTCTCCACAGTCCCTCTTCTTTTCTTCCTCCGTAGATTCTTCTCAAAGCTTTCCTTTCCCACACCTCCAACGTCTCCTTTTCTCTTGTATTCAGTTTCCACGGTTCGCATCTATATGTCACCGTGGGTCTGACAACTGTCGTATATATTCTTTCTTTTGCTTTTCTTGATACATTCTTTGATTTCAATATTGGATTCATTGCCCCCAAACATCTCTGTACTTTCACTATTCTTTTTCGTATCTCCGTCCTTTCTTGTCCACTCTTTGTTATTGTTACTCCCAGAAAATTAAATTTGTCTACTTTTTCAAACATGTATCTTTTTCCTAAGTTGTTTATTATATCTAAACTTTTGTGGTTTTTATTATCCTTCTTCTTTGTAATTTCCATGTTTTTTTGTTTTTTCCTCATTTATCTTTAGTCCTCTCATCCTTCCCCTTTCTTCTATCCTACTTATGGCTTTTTTGAGGTTCTCTTTTGCTCTTGCAATCACTGCTACATCATCGCATAGGCAGGTTTGTTGGTATATCGTTCCATTTGTTGTTATTTTTGACTCCCGGATTATCTTCTCTAGTACCAAATTAAATAGACATGTCGACACTGGTTCCCCCTGTCGTAATCCTCTCTTCACCTTAAACTTGTCTACTCAGTATATATCACCACTACACCAAACACTTTATTTTTGCACTCGACGCGCGTTTCGCTAACCATGTTAGCTTCATCAGGAGCGATGATTATTCAATCATCGCTCCTGATGTTAGCTTCATCATGAGCGATGATTATTCAATCATCGCTCCTGATCAAGCTAACATGGTTAGCGAAACGCGCGTCGAGTGCAAAAATAAAGTGATTGGTGTAGTGGTGATATATACTGAGTAGTATCATTGTGCCAAAGATTCCACATTCCCAACTTAGTTAAACTTGTCTGATACCTTGCCCTGAACCAACACTCTATTTTCTGTGTCATTCAGGATCATTCTCACCATGCGAATCAATTTTCTTGGAATTTTTAGGTCTTCCATTATCTTGTAGAGTCCTTCTCTATTTACAGAGTCATATGCTTCTCTGAAATCCACAAAGACCAAGTGTAGTGCCAAATTTTATTTTAAGCTATTATCTTAGATTTGCTTAATCGAAAATATCTGGTCTGTAACCGATCTATTTTTCTTGAATCCACACTGGTACTCTCCCAGAATAGACTCGGCTTTCTCTGCTAGTTTTTTTTTTATAGTCAACACTATTATCTTGTACACGACGTCCAGGCTATTGGTCTATAATTAGCAATATAGTTTTTTCTCCTTTTTTGTATATTGGACAAATGGGCGACTCTCTCCAGCTCACTGGCATCTTTTCTGTTTCCCATATTTCTTGCACCAACCGGCATATTTCATTTTCCAGATCTACTCCTCCAGCTTTTATCAGTTCTACAATTTCCACCCGGGGCCTTATTTTTTTTTTTGGGTTCTGAGTATTTCTCTTATTTCTTCTTTGCAGGCTTTATTTGTCCCCTCCTGCCCTTCAATTAATTTTGCTTCCTATTTCTCATTCAACTCATTTTCATCTCCATTTAGCTTACTGCTAAACTTCCCCCCATCTATTTTTTCCCACATATTAGCATTTTGCCTCTGTTTATTCCCTTTGTATTTTATAAGAAAAAAACACGTAAATTGAATAAGTGGTTCTTGACTGCTAAGCGCAGTAATGGATAGACAGACAGACAGAGAGACGTTACGTTTTATATATATTCTAGATTTTTTTTAACATATATTAAGAATTAAAAAAAAATCACGTAAATCGGATGAGTGGTTCTCGAATGATAAGCACACTAACAGACAGACAGACAGAGAGACGTTGCGTTTTATATATTATATAGATTATTATTATTATTATATAACCTGGTCAGAGATCATATATATGAGTTTAAAAAATCACATAAATCGGATAAGTGGTTCTCGAGGGATAAGCGCATAACAACGGACAGACAGACAGAGAGACGTTGTATTTTACATATATTTATAGTTATAGATTATTATTATTACTGTATAACCTGGCCAAAGAATATATGTATGAATTTAAAAAAAAGACTCGTAAATCGGATAAGTGGTTCTCGCCTGATAAACGCACTAATGGACAGATAGACAGACAGAGAGACATTGCATTTTATATATATTATAGATATTCTCTGCTACATAATATTGTTCCAAATTTAATGGTTTGGGTTGTGTACTGTAAGGGAACGCGCTAGCGGCAAACTTTTTTCCGACTTCATTCACTATTATCGTCACTGCTCATTCCCTATGCTACCTATCGTAATAAAATATAGCCTATAACCTGGCCAGAGAACATATATATGTTTAAAAAAAAAAAAGTGCGTAAATCGGATAAGTGGTTCTCCAGTGATAAGCGCACTAACGGACAGACAGGCAGAGAGACGTTGCATTTTATATATTATAGATTAATCACGAAAGAGGTTATAATGACTTTAAAAAAAAAAACCTTTGAAATTATTTTTGCGTTATTTCTGTTGTTCCTAAACCTATTTGAACTTAATATAGTGGAAAACTTAACCAAATGACATACTTACGCGTAAAAGAATCCTTCGTAGAAATTGGATTATTCGCTCTCGAAATATATTCGGACATAGCCAGGTTCAAGGAGTGGGGATACAGCATATGGATACAAGGGGCATTTCTTTCAGGAAAAAAAGAAAACGCTAAAGGGGGAGGTACTTGTAAAGGGGGGTATCAATCGACAGAGGGGCATCAAACTCCAATCGGAAAAACCCTTTAATGAAAGAAAAAAAAAAACGGTTTTGTAGTGGAACTTAATAGGTTAAACCTCCCTCGATACCAGCCAACCGGGGACTAAAAACTACATTTAATTTATAAATCGATGACCGGGGAATGAACATTTTTCATAAAAAAAAAAAGAACCCCAATAAAAGAAGTTTAACTTTAAAGGGCGTATTTTCTACATGAAGAAGAGATACATAAACGATTATATTTTGCGTCCAATTTTGGCTCGTTTTATCAATTACCATCACCCAAAATATTTTTTAGGTAAATTATATTATAGCTAAACCGATTTTATTTACCCTTGCTTATTGTGATATTAGTTAGTATGGCAGGAAAAATAGTTTATCAATGTTAAAATAAAACACAAATAAACAGTTATGAGAATATACACTTCCTTTATTTTGTACGTTACAGGGACAAAATTTCTATTTTTTTATAATAATAACAACGTTCAGTATTTTCAAGCTTTTTACCTCTACACAAGTTGGCCATAGAACCTTCGTAGCAAATCATGTTAAAAAAAAAAAATACACTAATCCTGGGCAACAAAAGTGATACTACAATGAAATTTCACTACTCTGTACAGAGATGTACGGGCTCAACTGAAAATAAACATATAAAATTTCGCAGGCCGCAACAGTCATTTTTGTTCCCCTCTCCCAAACGATGACGCAGCACTATGACGTAAAAAATTAATCACTTGCTCCCGTACTATAAAGAGTTTTTCCGCGTGGAAAATGATTAGTCTAAAACAAGTGCCAGTTATTAATTTGCTTGACTGCACTTGTTGGATACTCGGACCAGCAACAGTTCATAACAAATAGTTTACTTAACAATTTGCAAACATTCACTTGTTACAAGTCTAGAACTGTATGAAACACCAATAATTTCGTATGTTGCCAAACTTATTAAAAATTGTCCGTTATTGATCTATAGTTTTGTGAAATAGATCTTAAGGTAGTTAAAGGAATGCCACCTAAGAGTAGTTTTTTATGGGCGTTCCTTGAACAATGGAATAAGGTCGAAGAACCACTCCAAGGAGTAGTACGAATATACCCCTAAATCTTTCTAGATTTCTGGCCACAGAGATATTAGAATAGAGGAGGTAAAGTATAGGTCTGCTGTAAGAGAAAACGTGGACTCGTTAAAAAGCGAAAAAAATAATATAAGTCATTCTGCCTCTCTTATCAGAGCGAGCGAAGAATATGAATAAAATTCTCGCACGGGTACGCACTCTAACTTAATGTTGTGAGCATGTGCTGAGGAAGAGAGACAGAATGACACCTATTATTTCTTTTTCTGTCTATGAGCGCCATGCTTCTCGCGAGAACTTACCTCCTCTATTCTAATATCTCTATGTTTCTGGCACATTTAGCTATCTCGCGTTTTTAAGCGTCTTACAGATAAATGTCAAATTTCGCATATCACTTGCCTAATTTTGTTCCCACCCACTTATACCGCCTTACGTGCAAAAATGTATTCCTAAAAAACAACTTGAAAAAACTAAACCTTGTTAAAAGAAAAAAAAGTATACACCAAAGGATGAAACTAATTTGTTGATACTTTATACAGGGTGTCCTATGGTTGATGTATTTGAGACGTGTCTCGATCATATGTGAAAATAGATGGAGTTGCGATTTTTTATAAATTTTTAATTATATTAAATTTAATAAAATAAGGTTAAAGTAAGTTACTATTTACGTATTTTTATAGCTTCTTCGTATTCGTCACGGTTAAATTAGATCTATTATCTAAACAATAAAATAGTTTTTGTGTTTTAATAAACACAAAGCACAACTTTACCTATAAATCTTAAAAACTATAATTCTTGAAAAAAAAACTGACTACCGTCACTAGCTTCTGCTTACGGAGATGTATAAGAAATCTTGGATGTCAGCGATTTAAGAGACATGGTATATATAACAGGTACCGGTTAGAGGTACACACATTTTCCTCCACTAAAGTTACCATTATAAAATATTTGAGGCAAATATAATGCAACAATTTTAGGTAAATCAACTAGCACGTGAACTCAATCCAGAGGAGGAGTGCTGAAAAAACTCCGGAAATAATAAAGATGATGGAAGAAACCGCAGTGACTACGCTACATCAACTATGTAATGTGGTATGGAAGACTGGAAGATGGCCGAAAGATTGGTGTGAGGTTGCATTTGTACCCTTGCATAAGAAAGGATCCCCTTCGGATTGCAGCTACTATAGAACAATCGCTCTGGCATCACACGCTGATAAAGTATTTCTCTGGATCCTAAATGAAAGACTCCAAGCTTTTCTGCTGCCGCAAATATCTACCGAACAAACAGGCTTCATTCAAGAAAGAGGGAATAAAGAACAAATTTTCAACATACGCCAAATAATAGAAAAAGTCAGGGAATTCCAAATAATAACCTACAGCCTTGGCCAAAAGTATTAGGCACCCCTAATAAACGCTTGAAACTCATATAATATTAAAAAAAGACTAATTGTTTTAACAATACTATAGGCGGCGCTGTGAAAAGCTAACTTAAACAATAGACAATCTCTTTTACAGGTCCATAAAACACCTGGCCCACAAAATTGCGATAATGAGGTTTTTTAAAAAATATTTTTAATCTTTTTACTAGTTAGTTAGTTTCAAGAAGCTTCCATGCGTGTTTTATTTGTCAACTGGACAGTCTAATATTTGAGAAATGCCTAAGAAAAGTGAGCTTGGTATCGAAAAACGAATTAAAATTCAAACCCTACATGAACAAGGCAAGTCCCAAGTAGAAATAGCCAAGTTAGTGAAATGTTCTCGGTGCGCAGTGCAATGTGCTATTAAAAGGTTTGTGGAGACTAGCTTCCATGACAACAAAATGAGAACGGGCAGAAAAC
>JAHKBH010002077.1:0-12000 GCA_019049505.1 Pachyrhynchus sulphureomaculatus
TGTTAATGCACAAAATGTGAGGCCACATGCTGCTGCATCGGTGCGGCAATACCTGGCAGAAGAGGGAATACTTACATTAGACTGGCCTGCGGGAAGTCCTGACCTCAAGCCAATGGAGCACATATGGAATGAGCTCAGAAGAAGGGTTTGAGCCAGAAATCCAGTCCCTGCATCGCTGAGGGACTTAAAGGTCGCGATGGCGGAAGAGTGGGGAGCACAGACAGTAGTGAAAAAGCTCACCCGCTCCATGAAAAACCGGCTGGAAGTAGTAGAAAGGGCTAGCGGGAAAACACAAAATATTGATTTTGGTTTTTATCAATAAATTTAATTGTTAAACTTAAAATTGGTTCAATTTTTCCTTTCCTTTACCCCTATTTTCAATCCTTGTTCTCTTTGTTTCCCCTTTTAATCATTTTAGTCAGTAAAAAGCGTGCTATGGAATTTGATATCATTAGAAAGAGAATAGAATGGGCTTTCAAATGACACGAAAATCCTTAAAAATATATGAACACTAAATTCTAGGATCCGTGTTAAATGAAGCCAAATAGTTTAAGTAGATTTTTTTGCTCACCAAGAATATATATATATATATATATATATATATATATATATATATATATATATATATATATATATATATATATATATATGTATATATATATGTATATATATATATATATATATATATATATATATATATATATATATATATATATATATATATAGTATATATATATATATATATATATATATATATATATATATATATATATATATATATATATATATATATATATATATATATATGCTAGCCGGGCCCGCGGCTCCGCTCGCGTGGACTTGATTCAGTACTATCGTCACTGCTTATTCCTTATGTTACCCAACGTAATAAAATATCTCCCATTATTTCTCCTTATCTCCCAATATTTCTCCTTATTTCCCATTATCTCTACATAATTTCCATTTATCTAGGCTTATCTCTGCTCATCTCCCATTATTTCTCCTTATCTTCCATTATTTCTCCTTATCTCCCATTATCTCACCTTATTTCCCATTATCTAGGCTTATATCGACTTATCTCCCATTATTTCTCCTTATCTCCCATTATCTCACTATAACTCCATTATCTAGACTTATCTCTGCTTATCTCCCATTATTTCTCCTTATCTCCCATTATTTATACTTATCTCCATTACCTCACCTAATCTCCCATTATCGAGGCTTATCTCTACTTATCTCCCATTATTTCTCCTAATCTCCCATTATCTCACCTTATCTCCATTATCTAGGTTTATATCGAATTATATAGAACATATGTATAAATTTATAAAAACACGTAAATCGGATAAGTGGTTCTCGAGTGATAAGCGCACTAACGGACAGACAGACAGACAGAGAGACGTTGCATTTTATATATATTGTATTCTTGGCTACATGATATTGTTCCATATTTAATGCTTTAGGGAGTGTATTGCAAGAGAACGCGCTAGCGGCAAACTTTGTCCGACTTCATTTACTATTATTATCACTGCTCATTCCTTATGTCACCTAATAAAATATATCCTATAACCTGGCCAGAGAAACATACGTATGTTTAAAAAAAAGCAGTAAATCGGATAAGTGGTTCTCCGTGATAAGCACACTAACGGACGGACAGACAGACAGACGAGACAGATTGACATTGCATTTTATATATATTATAGATATTCTCTACTACATAATATTGTTCCATATTTAATGGTTTAGGCTGTGTATTGCAAGAGAACGCGCTAGCGGCAACTTTTTCCGACTTCATTCACTATTTTACGTCACTGCTCATTCTTATGCTACCTATCGTAATAAAATATAGCCTATAACCTGGCCAGAGAACATATGTATCTTTTAAAAAAAAAAGTACGTAAATCGGATAAGTGGTTCTCCAGTGATAAGCGCACTAACGGACAGACAGACAGAGAGACGTTGCATTTTTATATATATTATAGATGTAATAAAATATATATCTATAACCTGGTCAGAGAACATATGTATGAATTTAAAAAATCACGTAAATCGGATAAGTGGATCTCGAGGGATAAGCGCACTAACGGACAGACAGACAGACAGACAGAGAGTCATTGCATTTTATATATATTATAGATACAGATTATTATTATTTTATTACAAAAAGTTCTTCTTTCTCACATTTGATCAATGTGGTTCCATGTTTGGCTGACGGGCCAAAACCAAGTCAGCACAAACGCTATTACCATTCCGTATTAAGGAACGACCTGACAATGTTACATGTTTTCAAAATTACTGACTTCTGAATGTTTCTGTGTATGTCCGTGTTGAGTCCCAATTGCACTAAATGTGGTGTGAATGTTATTGGTGTAAGGCCTGTGGCTGATATAATGAGGGGGACAATGATGACTTTTTCCTGTCTCCATAGCCTTTTTATTTCCGTTGCAAGGTCTGTGTATTTGGAAATTTTTTCTGTGTATTTCGCTTGGATGTTTGTGTCGTTGGGGACAGCTATGTCAATCAGATAGGTGACTTTTCCTTTTTTGCACTGAAAAGTAATATCGGGTCTATTGGCGGAGACTGTTTTATCTGTATGGATACCGATATCCCAGTAGAGCTTGTAATCTTCATTTTCAAGTATGGATGTTGGCGTGTATTTGTAGTAGGGATCTGTGTTTTCTATGAGTCTGTATGTTGTGGCTAGTGCTTGGTGAACCACTTTGGCAGCTGAATCATGCCTGGCTGTGTACTCCGTTCCGGCCAATATTTTACATCCGCTCGTTATGTGTTCGATCGTTTCTTTCTGCTGGTGGCATTTCCTACATCTGTCCTCTGCAATAGTCGGGTCTTTGATGATATGCTTTTGGTAGTTTCTGGTTAATATGACTTTATCCTGGATGGCAAGTAAGAAGCCTTCAGTCTCAGGGAATAGCTGCCCATCCCGTAACCAGGTGTATGATTGTTTTTTATTTACGTGGTCTTGTTCTATGTGGTATCTGTGTTTTCCGTGGAGTGTTTTCTCTGACCACGTTTTCATCTTTTCCTGTTGTAATTGGGTGTGACTGTGTGTGTCTGCTGAGTGGTCTGCCCGGGCTAAGTCGAGAGGTGTGTAGTTTTTGTCTGCTTTCACTGTCGCTGTGTGGAGGCTGGTTTGCTTGCTGTGAAAGAATTTCCTAAGTGTTTGTATTTGTTTTGTGTGTAATGATCTGATGCCTATAATTCCTCTTCCTCCTGCCTTCCTCTCGATGGTAAGTCTTTCTTTGCATGCGTTGGGGTGTAATTTCCTGTATTTAGTGAATTGAGATCGTATAAGGATGTGAATATTTTCTATGTGTGTTTGTGACCATTTGATGATACCAAATGAATATGTGAGTATAGGTATAGCGAACGTGTTGATGGCTTAGTGAGATTCTTAGAGTTGAGTTTTGTTTGCAAAAGTTTCGTCAGTCTGTTTTTGAATTCGGTTCTGAGCTCTGTTTTGATGTGAGTGTGGTTGAGTTTGGTGCTTTGTTGGAAGCCTAGATATTTGTATGTTTCTTTATCGAACATGTTATCGAGCGTTTCATTGTTGATGGTTTCTGTCTCATGGTGGTGCTTCCATTGGCCTTTGTTGATGTGGAGCACTTTGCATTTACTTATACCAAATTCCATATTAACATCTAAGGTGAATATTTCTGTGATTTTGAGGAGTTCTTTCAGCTGTGTTTGTGTGGCAGCGTAGAGTTTTATGTCGTCCATATATAGGAGGTGGTTTATTTTATGTTGATTCTCTTTTTGGTGTCTGATATTGAAGCCATGCTCTGTTCTGTTTAGTATATTTGAAAGTGGATTGAGACAGAGGCAAAACCATAGAGCACTGAGCGAGTCTCCCTGAAATATACCCCGTCTGATGTACAGCTCTTCTGTTTGGATCCGTTCGGTTTGTGTTTCTAGGCGTATTTTGGTTTTCCATGTTTTCATAATTTGCGCGAGAAACTGCCTGAGGTGTTGGTTGATTTTATAGATTTCTAGGGCCCTGATTAACCAGCTGTGGGGTATGGAGTCGAAGGCTTTTTTATAGTCTATGTAACCGATGTGAAGGTTTCTGTGTTCTTTTCTGGTTTGTCCCATAATCACGCTATCTATAATCAGCTGCTCTTTGCATCCTCGATTATTTTTCCTGCATCCCTTCTGCTCTTCTGTGAGGATATTGTTGTCTGTTAGGTGTTGTTCTATTTTCTTCGATATTGTAGCTGTGATGATCTTGTATAGGGTTGGAAGACAGGTGATAGGTCGGTAGTTTGACGGGTTTGTGGTGTCTGAGCTTTTGGGTTTAACGTATGTTATTCCTTGTGTGAGGAAAGTGGGAAATGTGTGTGGTTGTAGAATGGCTTTGTTGATTTGGTGTGCGAGTGCTTCGTGTGTGGTGGTAAACTGTTTGTACCAGAAGTTTTGTATATTGTCTATTCCAGGACATTTCCAGTTGTGTGTGTGTTTGATAGTTTCTGTAATTTCTTGTGTATTAAATGTGGTATTTTCTTGTTCTGTCACATGTTTATGTTTGTCTTCTTCGGCTTTGATCCAGGGGGTGTGTTATTATTGTGTTGTTTGGGTTCTGACCAGATACTTTTCCAATAATCTGTGAGTTCTTGTTTGTTTGGTGGTTCAGTCACTGCTATCTGTTTGTTGTACATAGTTTTCCGGTAGAACTGTTTTTCGCTTCTTCGGAAGAGGTTGTTGGTGTCTTTCCTCTCATTTGATTCTTTGTATCTACGGAGTCTTGCGGCATATACAGATAGTTTTTGTTTCAAGGTATCGAGGATTTCTGGCAGTGTTCTGTTGGGAGACTTAGATTTGATCTTGTTTGCCCCCTGTGTGACACGTTTGGACGCGTTCCCGCTTATAAACTGGGTAAGATGTCCTAGATCTCTCCTGATGTTGTTGATTTTGTTTTCTATTCTTATTTGCCATTTGAATTTCGGTTTTGTCCTGTTGGGGTTTCCTTGTCGTTGAGGGAGTTTTTGATTATTTTGTGTTAGAGTGGTGATTGCTGCTGCGTATATTATTGTGTGAATGTCTTCGATTGTGCTTGAGTCTGTTATATACTGAGGTATTATGTGCTTGTTTAGTGTGTTGAGGATTGGTTGCGTGCTCTGTCTGAAGATTAAACGAGGGATGGGATTTCTTGTTGTGGGGTCGGTGCCTGACCATCGAGCTAGATGTGACTCCATTTTTGCTTTAAGTGTTTGTATGAGAGGTGATTCGGGGTGATGTTGTGTGGATGTCGTTGAGGGTGGCGAGTGATTCATGTTGTTGTCTGTGATATGGTGTTGCGCGGTACTCGCAATATTATTTTGCGTTATGCTCCTCCTGGGTGGTGGGTATTGTTGTGTTCGACTGGGTGGTTGTGTGTGTGAGGCTGGTTCGGAATCTGCTTTATTGTTTCTATTGTTTGGTTGGTCTGTATTCAGTTCAACAGCCACTGTGTCCTTGATGGTTTGCAATTCGAGAGGTGTGAGACGATTGTTCTTGGTAATAACTCTTTTTTGGTCTACTACTCTCTGTTCTGAAACAAGTAATTGCAGATGTGGATAATCGGTCAAGAAAAGTCTGTGCAGTTGCTGTCTGTAGCCCGATGTTATGGTTTCGAGTTTGGTGGCGGTGTAGTAACAGCGCATCACCGTCCTATTCATCTCATCCGTCCACTTTAACCGCTGTCTTGGTTTTCCAGCCTTGGTAGTTGCATGTTGTCCTTGCAAAACATACGGGCCCTGGCCTGGCTTTGGTGGTTGTGTTTGTCCCGTATCTACGTCGGTTGTGCTTGGGATTGATGTTGGTGGGTCCAAGCGGCGAGTGATTCTCTTCTCAGTGATTTCTTTGTCAGGTTTTGTGTTTTCATTACAGCAACGCATGGCGTGTTCGTTGATTCCTGTGGTGCAACTCATGCGCTGCTGTGATTTTCCCGCCTTGGTGGGTGTCGGCTTAGTCGCCGACACAACACTTTTGGCAGGTCCATTTTCGGTTGCCTGGTCTTCATCGTTTTGGTCGAGCTGCCATTTCCCGCGACGTCCTCGACCGTTACGTCGCTCGCCCGATGCTTCTTTTATTGGTCTGTTGTTCTCTGGAATGTTTTCAGTGTTTTGTGGTGTCAGAAGCTCAAAGTGTCCCGACATTGGGTTGCCTGTTAGTAGAAGGTAAATGGTTTTGTTGTATTTTCCCGTGCTTATTATTGTTGGTCTGTCCGTAAAAGTTATTTTTGTATGTCTTGTTCTTCGTTGTTTTGAGAAGATATGAAAGTTGCTATTTTGTGTTTCCGAGAGGGCAAGTATCTCTAGGCTCGTTCCATAGGTGCCATTTTTCCGCATATAATTATAATAGTTATTGAAGTCTTTTATATCGTCGACTTCAATTAATGAATTATTATGACTATTCTCGTTTTTCTTTCTCACATTTGGTCAATGTGGTTCCATGTTTGGCTGACGGGCGGAAACCAAGTCAGCACAAACGCATTATCATTGTGTATTAAGGAATGACCTGACAATGTTACATGTTTTCAAAATCACTGACTTCTGAATGTTTTTGTGTATGTTTGTGTTGAGTCCTAATTGTACTAAGTGTGGTGTGAATGTTGTTGGTGTAAGGCCTGTGGCTGATATAATGAGGGGGGACAATGATGACTTTTTCTTGTTTCCATAGCCTTTTTATTTCCGTTGCAAGGTCTGTGTATTTGGAAATTTTTTCTGTGTATTTCGTTTGGATGTTTGTGTCGTTGGGGACAGCTATGTCAATTAGATAGGTGACTTTTTCTTTTTTGCACTGAAAAGTAATATCGGGTCTATTGGCGGAGACTGTTTTATCTGTATGGATACTGATTGTCCCAGTAGAGTTTGTAATCTTTATTTTCAAGTACGGATGTTGGTGTATATTTGTAGTAGGGATCTGTGTTTTCTATGAGCTTGTATGTGGTGGCTAGTGCTTGGTGAACTACTTTTGCCGCTGAGTCATGTCTGGCTGTGTATTCTGTTCCGGCTAATATTTTACATCCGCTTGTTATGTGTTCGATCGTTTCTTTCTGTTGGTGACATTTTCTGCATCTGTCTTCTGTAATAGTTGAGTCTTTGATAATATGCTTTTGGTAGTTTCTGGTTAATATGACTTTATCCTGGATGGCAAGTAAGAAGCCTTCTGTTTCTGGGAATAGCTGCCCATCCCGTAACCAGGTGTATGATTGTTTTTTATTTACGTGGTCTTGCTCTATGTGGTATCTGTGTTTTCCGTGAAGTGTTTTTTCTGACCACGTTTTCATCTTTTCCTGTTGTAATTGGATGTGACTGTGTGTATCTGCTGGGTGGTCTACCCGGGATAAGTCGAGTGGGGTATAGTTTTTGTCTGCTTTGACTGTTGCTGTGTGGAGGCTGGTTTGCTTGGTGTGAAAGAATTTCCTAAGTGCTCGTATTTGTTTTGTGTGTAATGATTTGATGTCTATAATTCCTCTTCCTCCGGCCTTCCTCTCGATGGTAAGTCTTTCTTTGCATGCGTTGGGGTGTAATTTCCTGTATTTGGTGAATTGAGACCGTATAAGGATGTGAATATTTTCTAAGTCTGTTTGTGACCATTTGATGATACCAAATGAATATGTGAGTATAGGTATAGCGAACGTGTTGATGGCTTTAGTGAGATATTTGGAGTTGAGTTTTGTTTGTAAAAGTTTCGTCAGTCTGTTCTTGAATTCGGTTCTGAGCTCTGTTTTGATGTGAGTATGGTTGAGTTTGGTGCTTTGTTGAAAGCCTAGATATTTGTATGTTTCTTTGTCAAACATGTTATCGAGTGTTTCATTGTTGATGGTTTCTGTCTCATGGTGGTACTTCCATTGGCCTTTGTTGATGTGGAGCACTTTGCATTTATTTATACCAAATTCCATATTGACATCTAAGGTGAATATTTCTGTGATTTTGAGGAGTTCTTTCAGCTGTGTTTTTGTGGCAGCGTAGAGTTTTATGTCATCCATATATAGGAGGTGGTTTATTTTATGTTGATTCCCTTTTTGGTGTCTGATATTGAAGCCATGCTCTGTTCTGTTTAGTATATTTGAGAGTGGATTAAGACAGAGGCAAAACCATAGAGCGCTGAGCGAGTCTCCCTGAAATATACCCCGTCTGATGTACAGCTCTTCTGTTTGGATGCGTTCGGTTTGTGTTTCTAGGCGTATTTTGGTTTTCCATGTTTTCATAATTTGCGCTAGAAATTGCCTGAGGTGTTGGTTGATTTTATAGATTTCTAGGGCTCTGATTAACCAGCTGTGGGGTATGGAGTCGAAGGCTTTTTTATAGTCTATGTAACCGATGTGAAGGTTTCTGTGTTCTTTTCTGGTTTGTCCCATAATCACGCTATCTATGATCAGCTGCTCTTTGCATCCTCGACTATTTTTCCTGCATCCCTTCTGCTCTTCTGTGATAATATTGTTGTCTGTTAGGTGTTGTTCTATTTTCTTGGAAATTGCGGCTGTGATGATCTTATATAGGGTTGGAAGACAGGTGATAGGTCGGTAGTTTGACGGGTTTGTGGTGTCTGAGCTTTTGGGTTTAACGTATGTTATTCCTTGTGTAAGGAAAGTGGGAAATGTGTGTGGTTGTAGAATGGCTTTGTTGATTTGGTATGTGAGTGCTTCGTGTGTGGTGGTAAACTGTTTGTACCAGAAGTTTTGTATATTGTCTATTCCAGGACATTTCCAGTTGTGTGTGTGTTTGATTGTTTCTGTAATTTCTTCTGTAGTTAGTGTGGAATTTTCTTGTTCTGTCACACGTTTGTGTTTATCTTCTTCGGCTTTGATCCAGGAGGTGTTATTATTATGTAGTTTGGGTTCTGACCAGACAGTTTTCCAATAATCTGCGAGTTCTTGTTTATTTGGTGGTTCAGTTACTACTGTCTGCTCGTTGTACATAGTTTTTCGGTAGAACTGTTTTTCGCTTCTTCGGAAGAGGTTGTTGGTGTCTTTCCTCTCGTTTGATTCTTTGTATCTACGGAGTCTTGCAGCATATACGGATAGTTTTTGTTTCAAAGTATCAACGATTTCTGGCAGTGTTCGGTTGAGAGATTTAGATTTGATCTTGTCTACACCCTGTGTGACACGTTTGGATGCGTTCCCGTTCATAAACTGGGTAAGGTGTCCCAGATCTCTTCTTATGTTGTTGATCTTGTTTTCTATTCTTATTTGCCATTTAAATTTGGGGGGTTTTCTGCTGTTGGGGTATCTTTGTCGTTGCGGGAGTTTTTGATTATTTTGTGTTTATAGTGGTGATTGCTGCTGCATATATTATTTGTGTGGATGTCTTCGATTGTGCTTAAGTCTGTTATGTACTGTGGTATTATGTGCTTGTTTATTGTGTTGAGGATCATTTGAGTGCTCTGTTTGAAAATTAAACGAGGGATGGGATTTCTTGTTGTAGGGTCGGTGCCTGACCATCGAGCTAGATGTAACTGCATTTGTGCTTTGAGTGTTTGTATGAGAGGTGATTCGGGGTGATGTTGTATAGATGTTGTTGAGTGTCGTGTGGTGCTTGCTATTTGCTCTGAAATATTATTTTGAGTTATGCTCCTGCTGGGTGGTGGGTCTTGTTGTTTTCGACTGGGTGGTTGTGTGTGTGAGATTGGTTCGGTATCTGCTCTATCGTTTCTATTGTTTAGTTGGTCTGTGTTCAGTTCAGCAGCTACTTGGTCTGCGTTAAGTTCAGTTTTATATCGTCGACTTCAATTAATGAATTATTATTATTATTATTATGTAACCTGGCCAAAGAATATATGTATGAATTTAAAAAAAAGACACATAAATCGGATAAGTGGTTTTCGCATGATAAACGCACTAATAGACAGACAGAGAGACATTGCATTTTATATATATTATAGATTATAGATATTCTCTGCTACATAATATTGTTCCATATTTAATGGTTTAGGCGGTGTGTTGCAAGGCAACGCGCTAGCGGCGAACTTTTTTCCGACATCATTCACTATTTTACGTCACTACTCATTCTTTATGCTACCTATCGTAACACAATATAGCCTATAACCTGGCCAGAGAACATATGTATGTTTTAAAAAACAAAATTACGTAAATCGGATAAGTGGTTCTCCAGTGATAAGCGCACTAACGGACAGACAGACAGACAGAGAGACGTTGCATTTTATATATATTATAGATATATATATATATATATATATATATATATATATATATATATATATATATATATATATATATACATATATTATATATTATATATTATATATATTATATATATTATATATATTATATATATTATATATATATACAGTCGACTCTCTATATAGTGAAAGACCAAAATGTTGACCGAAATTTCACTATAGAAAGTTTTTCACTATATAAAGAAAAAATCCGTATATATTGCTATGTATGTAAAATATTCTAGGTCTTGAAAAAATTGCACTATAAAGAGTTTTTCACTATATAGAGTTTCACTATAAACAGTGTCAACTGTATATATATATATATATATATATATATATATATATATATATATATATATATATATATATATATATATATATATATATATATATATATATATATATATATATATATATATATATATATATATATATATATATATATATATGTAAACTATGTATCTAGGGACTGATAACTAAAATACATATGTTTTTATTTTAGTATATGTTTTTGTGTAGAAGAGGAAATGATTCACAACGAGCCATCACTATTTTAAAAGAAAAATTGTCAGATTTACCCATAACATTTATAAATGTAAGAGGTGGTCTTCATGCTTATTCAAAGCAAGTCGATTCTACTTTTCCAGATTTTTAAAGGTATATTATTGATACTTATTTATAATGTTTCATACAAAAATAAAGAATGGAGGAAAAAGAAGTTGGTTTTATTTTTAAAGTCCCTTATCATTCCTGTATTTCTTGTTATAAGGTTTACTCAATAAGATGTACACAATACAAATTATACCATGGCATGCATAAGACTTGTTACACCAAGCATCACAAAATAAGTGACACGACATCTTACCTTATAATTTAAGCTTATATCTTAGGTAGTTTCGTCATTCTGTCAATAAATTTGAATATCTTACAAACTATAACAATATTGGTTTATATAGGTACGTTTAGAATTATCAGTAACTTATAACATTTACAATCTTGGCATTTTAACTTTTTAATACACAAATGTCAAAAGATTCTTAGAACAAGAAACGGGTAAAGTTATTTACCTAATACCACAGTCAAAGATCTATTGTAAAAATATTACAAGGTACATTGAGTTACAGTTTCTTTCAAGTTCTATACATACAATATGCCTAAAGACACATTCATCTGTGTAGAAGCGTTGTGGCTGGCTGATAGTCTGCCCTGTGGTAATTCGTTGTACTGTTTGTATCATTTCCAAGAATGTTTTAAATGATAGAACAAAATTTGTGTTTAATTTGAAGATATTTTGTTGTTTTAGTTTTTTATTTGTTCATAGTTAACTGTTGTTTTTGCAGAGAAAAATTATTCCAAAAAACTGTGCTTGAATTGGTCAGGTGCGTGCCATTGGCCTTACCATGTTATCCAGTCTATGGTATCTTTCTCTCTCTCTTATTCTTTTGTCGTCCATTCATCCGTTTTTTTGCTAATCTCTAATCTTCTTTCTCAGCCTGGGTTTATCCACACCTGAATGTAGGCCTCTTCCAAAATCTTCCATGCCCTTCTATCAACTGCAACTTGGGTCCAGTTCTTTCCTGTAATCCTCTGGATGTCGTCTCGCTATCGCTTCTGTGGTCTTCCCACACTTCTCTTGGTCTTCCTTGGTCTCCATGTTCATCCATTCAGATCTTTTTCGCAATGTGGCCCACCCATTGTTACTTTAGCCGTGCTATTTTTTCCAATACATCCGGTACTTTTATTCTTTCTCGAATATGTTGGTTTCTGCTTCGGTCTCTAAGGCTTATTCCAAGCATGGCTCTTTCCATTGTTCTTTGA
>JAHKBH010002078.1:0-25000 GCA_019049505.1 Pachyrhynchus sulphureomaculatus
AGCTGAGTTAAGCCACAACTGACTGAGAATTATTCAGCTTTACCACCTTGTTCGTCGGTAGAATTTGAATATTTAAGCCAGTTGGTATTGTGGACATTAAAGTCGCCCAGGATGGCAATTTCGGCACTTGAATAGTTAATTTGTAAATGATCGATGGTGTCTGCAAGGGAAGTGAAAAGTGTTCGAAAGTTGGTATCATTTGGTGGTCGATAGATACAGATGGTTTGTTGAGTCGTTATTTTTAACCACATAACATCAAAGTTTGGGGGCTCCAGAGCCTCTTCTCGTTGGCAAAAGAGGTCGCTTCTGACAAAAAGAGTCCAAAATTACGCCTAAATCGGGAATAGAAGTCGTACCAGGGTAAAGATGTTGACTGTGGTGGTCGATGAACTGACTTTGGTTTCACAGAGAGCGAGTACATGAGGTTTATTTGATTGCAGGTGTTGGTTCGCTGAATTTATGTTCGAGTTTTAACCTCGTATGTTGCAAAAATATATTTTAAAATTATAATCTCTACATGTCGCCGCCCCTGAATCAGCCCCTGTCCGGAGATCCGAACGGGGAGCTATTTTACCTCCGGAATTTTTTGTTCTGACCAGATACTTTTCCAATAATCTATAAGTTCTTGTTTGTTTGGTGGTTCAGTCACTGCTATCTGTTTGTTGTACATAGTTTTCCGGTAGAAACTATTTTTCGCTTCTTCGGAAGAGGTTGTTGGTGTCTTTCCTCTCGTTTGATTCTTTGTATCTACGGAGTCTTGCGGCATATACGGATAGTTTTCGTTTCAAAGTCTCCAGGATTTCTGGCAGTGTTCTGTTGGAAGACTTGGATTTAATCTTGCCTACACCCTGTGTGACACGCTTGGACGCGTTCCCGTTCATAAACTGGGTAAAGTGTCCTAGATCTCTTCTGATGTTGTTGATTTTGTTTTCTATTCTTATTTGCCATTTGAATTTTGGTTTTGTGCTGTTGGGGTTTCTTTGTCATTGCGGGAGTTTTTGATTAATTATTTCGTCGCTTGCGCTTAGGATTGATAGCTGTGGGTCCAGGCGGCTAGTAATTCTCTTCTCAGTGATTCCTTTGTCAGGTCTTGTCATTTTATTATAGCAACGCATGGTGTGTTCATTGATTCCTGTGGTACGACTCATGCGTTGCTTTGATTTTCCCGCCTTGGTGGGTGTCGGCTTACTGGCCGGCACAACGTTTTTGGCAGATCCATTTTCGGTTGCCCGGTCTTCATCGTTTTGGCCGTACTACCATTTCCCGCGACGTTATCAACCGTTACGTCGTTCGCCCGATGCTTCTTTTATTGGTCTACTGTTGTTTGGGATGTTTTTAGTGTTTTGTGGTGTCAGAAGCTTAAAGTGTCCCTACATTGGGTTGCCTGTTAATAGAAGGTAAAGAATTTCGGTGTGTTTTCCTGTGCTTATTATTGTTGGTCTGTCCCTAAAAGTTATTTTTGTATTTCTTGTTTTTCGTTGTTTTGAGAAGATATGAAAGTTGCTATTTTGGGCTTTCGAGAGGGCAAATTTCTCTAGACTCATTCCATAGGTGCCATTTTTCCTCATATAGTAATAGTAGTTATTGAAGTCTTTCATATCGTCGTCTTCAATTAATGAAAATGTGTGAAGTTCCGACCAGTTTTGTTGTATATATCTTAGAGCAACCTCTCGGAGTCTTTCATGATGATTTTGGTGGCCATATAAGTGTAAGCTAACCGCACGGAAAAGGCAATTTCCATCGCCTACAATGTCGGATCTGTTTAAAACTATCGGGAGTAGTTTCGGCTGAGTCGGTTGTTTGGATCATCCGTTGTTGTTGTGGTGGTGAACTATTATAATTATTATTATTCGACATAAAATTCCCACGAGTATCCTAGGAAAGAAGGATCGACTGCGGCAGAGCCTGGATGCCACAGCAAGGCTACTTACTTCTGAGGGCGCCCTGTATAAGATAGAAATATATATACATATACATATATTATATGTATATATATATATATATATATATATATATATATATATATATATATATATATACGAAACTACAGTAGCTACACAAGTAATTGAGAACAGTGCATTTTTTCAAGCGCTACAGAATGAATAAGTTTTGTTGATTTAGGTCCTGCACACAAAAAAGGAGTAAACGAAGTATTCATTCATTCATAACATCGTTTTCCGCCAAATTAAAGATGCATTAGAAACGGCAATGAGTTTAGTAAGGATAAATGAAAAACTCTGAGCGGAATTTCAACCCTGTCTTATGCAAGAAAAGTATCTTCCTCGGCTTCCGTGCATCGCCGCTAAAAGGTTGGATGAACACATGTGACCTGGTAGTGCTAAGGATGAGTTCCGGTGTTGTTAATTATATATGTTAATCTTAATAGCAAGTTATATGTAGTCCTATATAACATATTAAAGTACGAATTTAGAAAATATTCAGTTGCTTTCTATAAATTTAATGTTATTTTCTTTCCTCTCTATTAACTGAAATTCCATACTTGATTCGATTGAACTTTATTGACATTAAGTAGTGAATTTGGTAGTATCACAATATTACACATTTGATCGATCATTCGCAGACGATCCAAGTATCCAGTTTTCGGGCCAGATTAGATTTTAAGGTACACATCTCGAATATCCACACAACTAATTGGCGCTCACCATTAAATAACATAACATATTTTAGTCCGTTTACAAAAATATAAACCATTTGATATTTATTATCAGTCGTTAACGATATACAGAGTATCAGTTTATTGACCCGAATTTTAACTTTTAGGTGGCTCCTTACAATGTAGTAAATCGGGTCAACAACTTTTTTGTTATCATATTTGGCTTCCTGATAAAAAACTAAGTTTTGTACTAAAATATTTTTTTTTCGTATGTAAAATAGGAAATAGTGAATGAGCTGAGACACTTAAAAAAATGTCCCTATACATACATGTTCCATTAACGGCAGGTAAGTACTTATATTTCTAACTGTATAAGTCGCAACGATTTTGTGACACCTTTGCCAACCCTGGCGTGAGATTGGTGGGATTATGCAAACAGATAAATAAAAACACATTTTCATTTATTGATGAAGGAGCAATAAAAAAAGTAAACTGATAAACAAACATTCCAATTTACAGTAATCCTACTGTCATAAAATGGGTATACAAAATACAATCTAATAGTAAAATGCAAATTTACTCAAATATGTTCAATCATTTCCACCCTCTTCGGACGCATAAACCTGACTCTCGGTTTTATCCCAAATGTCTTTTCTTAAGTAGAAAATTACATGATTCCGCTAGTCAACTTGTCCCCTGGGGGCAGTCACAGGGCACTCTAATAAGGTGTGTGTTATAGTGTCGTGCTTATAAAAATAAGTTTATCACCAGTTTCGATACACTTCGGTTTTTAAACATTTATTTGTTCAATTTGAAACCAGCCTTTTTTGATTTTCGGTCAAATTGTACGGAATCTTTACGGCTATGAATGCTTGATTCTGACAGTATATCACAAAACGGTTTGTCTACGCAAGTGCGAATTATTAAGCGACGACCTTCATGAAATTCATAACTGACGGGCCCACAGCCATTTGTTACACTTCTTTAGACCTCTATCATCTAACTTTGGACAAAGGCCACTCCTAACTCTCTCTATTTGCCCCTATTTTGCAGTCCCTGACTCTTTTCAAATCATTTCCCTATAGCATTTGAGGTCGGCCTCTGGCTCTCCTTCGCAACCAAGGTCTCCACTGCTGGATTACCGCGTTCCATCGATTATCCAGCGACATTGTGGTCCGCAAAACTACATTTAAGTCTGGCAATCCGCTCTCTCACATCGGACACCCCCCGTAGAATTCCTAATCTTCTATCAGATTACTTTATATTCAATATCACTCTTTCCATGGCCCTCTAATGGGTCATAACTGGTAGGGAGCACTGGTCGAACACTCCATTTTTCAGGTATTGTAGTATTCTCGGACTTCTCTGAATCGAACTCAGCTTTTCGAATCCCTCCCATGCTAACTTTGTTCGTCTTACTACCTGAGCTGTCTGGTTGTCTTTGCTCAGCTTTACAATCTATCCCAGATATATGTATTCGTTGACCATGTCTAGTATGCAGCCTTTCACGATGATGTCTCTTGTATCGTCAGTGTTTGTCATGATCTTTGTCTTTTCGTTATTCATCTTGAAACCGACCTTTTTTGACTCCTCTGCCAGCTGTGTTAACATAGTCTGAAAGTCTTCAAAATTTAGGCTAATTAGTACGATGTTTTCTGCATATCTAAAATTTCTGAGTTTTTAACAATTGATAGCTATGCCTATTTTTGTCCAGTTCAACAATCTAAACACATCTTCTAAGACCAGGTTGAAAAGCTTTGGAGAAATTGCATCACCGTGTGGAACTCCCCTTTTAATGGATATGGCACTTGTTTTCTGTTTTAGCAGCACTGTCATTTCGCATTTCTGTTATATACTGTGTATAAGTTGTCTGTTCTGTATCTGTAGTTGATTCTGCATTTGTTCACTGCGTGTTCTACGGCTCATAGTTTAATGCTGTCGAACGCTTTTTTATATCAACAATATCAACAAAGATTGCATATAGCAGCAAATTGTATTCATTTGCTTTCTCTATTAATGTTCTCATTGTAAGAAGATGTTCATTTGTACTATATCCTTTCCTAAATCCAGCTTGCTCGACCGGTTGAAATCTATCCGTTTATTATACAACTAAATAAATATTTAAATATCATAAAATAATATTTACTTTATAATAAATATTCATGCTGCGGTCAAATCTCAAAAAGCACAAAACTACAATTTCTCTCTATCAGCATGATTTTATTATATTTTATATTATTTTTTATTTAATCGGGTAAGGTAGATAATACCACAAATTCAAAATATATGATAAACAGTACATAGAATTTGGTATTTTATTAAACAAAATCATAATATTCCATTCCTGCCTTTCAAATGTAAATAATCTTCTCTTTATATTTTAGCTGTAAACTTAATTTGTTCATCAAGAGGCCAAACCAAACACAATGAAAGGGTAATAATGGAAAATGGCTTTTGGGTATTGATAAAAAGATTAGAATTCCTCCTTTTTGCGTAAGAAAATTAATGACATTGTAGGAAAGTTCTTGTAGTCATATTTTGTCACTATTTAAAAGATTGTTAAAAAAAAATTATTTATTTACAAAAAGATCCGTAAAAACTTTATATGTTTGACGTAATTTTAGGTAATTTAATAATGACAGAGAATTCTTAGAACATATTAATCTTCAGTACTAAAGGGTACAAATCAGCCATTTTACTATTACATTCAGTTTGTTTATCCTAAGTAACCTTAAACGCAAATCAGCTTTAACTGTTACTGCCTTTTAAGGAAAATGTTCAGATGTGCTCATTATGTAATGTTCAAGCAAAGAGATTAATTTCAGTCATCAAATGCCAGATTACGGCTTATTCAGATTAAATGGAGTATTGAGTAGTAATACTTTACATTTACGCTTTACAATTTACGATATGGTATGAAGGTAAGTAGTTTCTTAACTCAATAAGGCCTGCTTAAAGTCGCTTTCTAATTATGGCAAACCCTTCCTCAGAATAATTAATGTGAATTGTATTCCATTTAAATACATTGTCGATGTATTCTTTTAAAATGCTACAACAAATGGCACAACCGGGTTCTCTTATTATGACAGGTGGAAATATATCAACGACTATACATATGCTATCTCAGAACAATTTTCGAAAGTTTAAATTTTTTTAAGTTGAGCTTGTTTAGGTAAATTTTCACTGAGCCGATAAGTAATATAAATAATTATTTGTAGTTTAAAGAAAACCTACCATGAGAAACTTTAATTCTGCTTTTTTCAATTCAATTAAATCGATTTCGGCTAATCGCGAAGATAGCACAGATCAAATTAGTTTAGGTTATTTAAAATAAAATTTAATTTAGGATTGCCTGAATTAATTCGTACTAACCTATGTCAATGGCTAGCTCAAATTAATTTAATCTATGTTAAGGACGTAAGCTTATGTTCAGGTGAATCGAAATAAAATCACGCCTGATTTAATTAGTTCAATAAGAAAACAAACTCCTCGATATACCATTCAATGAGAAAGACCTGAATATGGTCATCAATAGCCTCAAAAATAGGAAAACACCTCCCCGCATGAGTAAGGATTTTACCCTTTTTCATATCCTGAGGATAATGGCGGGAATGTCGTAATACCCTTAACATTGTCCAAGTGCCGAAATATAAATTTTTATATTTCACGGTACCTTTCAGACAACGCGGTAGTGCTACCACGGACGTTATTGCATTTCTGCAAACAACTAGTACCTATGTACGTGGCTAGGCCATATATTTTTAAA
This sequence comes from Pachyrhynchus sulphureomaculatus, assembly GCA_019049505.1. Classification (NCBI taxonomy): domain Eukaryota; kingdom Metazoa; phylum Arthropoda; class Insecta; order Coleoptera; family Curculionidae; genus Pachyrhynchus; species Pachyrhynchus sulphureomaculatus. The sequence goes on from JAHKBH010002078.1 coordinate 6,381, forward strand.
TAAAAGTATCTCGACCTGCCGTACAGCGCCACGGAGCCACGGGTCGCCACAATATATAAAATAGACGACATGTGTGCAGATTACACACTTTGAAACCGGCACGAGAGAATAGTTCCTACAACTGAATAATACGTGGTATCTGACTAAACAAATCCCAAAGTCATGGAGAAAAGCAAAAATAATCGCTCTGCTGAAACCTGGTAAAGATCCAAACCATTCTAAGAGCTACAGACATATCTTACTCCTGTGCCACCTGCTTAAACGCCACTAGAGGTTATTTCTCAAAAGAATCGAAATATACGTTGACCAAAAACTCATCCCGCAGCAGGGGGGATTCAGGCCAGGCTAGTGAGATCAGGCACTGGTCAGGTTTTAGCAATACCAGAATATATAGAAAGGGGTTTTAAAGAAAGGAATATAACCGGGGTCACTTTCGTGGACCTATCAGCGGCGTATGATACGGTGAATCAGAGAAACCATATGACCAAAGTTTACGAAGTCACTAAGAATTACGAGCTAATGAAAGCAATCGAATCAACCGTTCATAACCGAAGATTCTATGTTAGTAAGGATGGCAAGAAAAGCAGGTGTAAACATCAAAAAAACAGACTTCCCCAAGGAAGTGTCTAATCACCTATACTCTTTAATATCTATACCAACGACCAGCCCATCCTTAACAATACAAAACATTTCCTGCACGCCGACGACCTGGCCATTACAGCTTAAGGAAAGCACTTTCAAACGGTCGGAAAAACCTTAAACAATTCTTTATCACACTTGACGACTTAGTACAAAAATAACTCTCTGAAACTCAACCCAGTCAAGATCCAGGTATGTACCTTCCACCTGAACATAAGAACAGCGAAAACGCTACAAATACAATGGGGACGGAATCACCCTTAAACATAATGACCGTCTGACATACATCGGTATCGTCCTGGATCGATCCCTGTCAATTAGGCACCAATGCCAGAAGACCCCCAAAAAGTAGCAATTAAGAATCAACTCTGGAGAAAACTGGTGGACAACCAATGAGGTGCACACCCAAGGGTGCTTCGAATGACAGCTGAGGCAGTGGTCTTGTCCACAGGCGAGCACACCTGCCTAGTATGGCATCGGTTCAAGCATGCCAAAAACGTAGTAGACGTGGCACTAAACGAGACATGTAGGCTCATAGCGGGACACATAAAAGCCCCCCCCCCCCCCCGAAATCCTTTACAAAACAGCCGATTTTGTAGCTTCGAACAACGGCCGAACACACCGAGAAATTTCGGCAGACATTTCATCACCGCCACCCACTCTATGGAGTGTCGGAGCCCCCTAGAAACCTGAAATCCTGAACACAGTACCCATAGAACCGCCTGACTTCTATCCACTTAGGCAGGCATCTGGGCACGATATAGAGTGGAAGTCACGGAGAGCCCTCAACCTCCTCCGAACGAGAGTAGCAAGATCTAAGGTGAACCTGTCAAAATGGGGGATAACAGAAGGAACAGATACAAGATGTGAGTGTGGGAAAACACAAATAACGGAGCAACTCCTATCCTGCAAGAACTGCCCAAATTCCTGCATCCTTCAAGATTTATGGCTCGCCAGACCCAACGATATGGACGTGGCTCAGTATTGGACTGACAAAACTAAGTATAATTCGGACACGAAATTGTAGGTTAAGTAAGTTCAATAAGTACCTAACTGAACTAACTAACACTGGATACGTTATTTGAAAGTTTGAATATTAAAAAAAAAATTGATTCAAGAATCGTCTGCTTCATTGTTTCTTTGCGAAAAATTAACTTTAAAAAATTTGATTGTTCAAATATTTATATATCAAATATTTATATATATCCATTCAAAAATTCTGCTTTCAAAAATACAAGAGTTAAGATTTATTTTTAAATAAATGAATAGCTGAACATTGCACCATATAAATTTTATGAAAATGAATGGAAATTATATGATTTTATTCATGAATTTAATTCTTTTGTAATATCGAGAATATCATTTCTTACCACTCATTTACAATTTCATACACAAGTTATATCAGATGTAATGTATAATAAGTTTGTTTTATTCTATTATGCAGCTGCACATATCTATAACACTACATTTCCTTACAGTAATTTACGAGTTAACTTCTAAAACGTTACTTGTTGATATTTTAATAAAAAAATTAAAGTAGTCACCACAAGGATAATTTATAACGAAACCCATTATATTACAGAAATCACATAATTTAATACAACTAAACAACTGATGATATAACTTTTCTCTATATTATTTCAAATTATATTTAACCAGACTTGAACACCTTCCATATTTGAGCAATTATTTACTATTCCTCGATCTGTCAAACTATACCGGTACACATTTTGTATCATTACCACTCATCAGGCGAGCTAGAGTCGACAGAGAGGAGAAAAAAAGAAAATTTAAGGCACTTATCACCGTACTAGTGATACGGTACTTACTAATATATACATGTTAGTAAGATACCACAAATTAGGACTTGAACTCTGTTAGCACCCAAACGGTAGAGGAATTCCAGGTAAAAATCACAGTTAGACAGCGCAATCCCCAAAGGTTGATATATATAAAAATGAATATTAACTGCCATCATTGAACAGTATATATTTCAGCAATTATTTACTGTTCTTCTATTTATTCAACAACCATGAGACACGTTTCTTGTATTACAACTCATCAGCTAAGCGAGGATCGACACCTTATATGCCATAATTACATTCTATTCTTCTTCTCTTAAGTACTGTACTCACATCAGTCAGAGATATTAACGTCTTATCTTGGTGATTTAATATTATTTTTTAGTTCCCTTGCTAAGACAGGTATTATATTAATAAAAAAATATCAAAATTAAAGATTTTTTTTTGCAAATCTTCACGGTTCTTTGCCACTAGATACTTATTCTCCAGTTTCGGTCGGCTTGTCTGTCAGTCTGTGTGACTACTTCTTTGTAGGCACTAAAACTCTGGAAGAAAATAAGATATTGATTTTAAATGTAATACAAATATTCTGCTTGAAGTAAGAAAGGAACTCGTAGTTCCCAAGCAACAAGAGGGTTAGAAGACGTTGGGGTCGTGTATAGTTACAATAGTATTGTGAGAATATTCCCTGGTTCTTGGTTCAGATAATGAACAAACAAGTAATAATATTTATAGCCAAATATATAAGGAGTCAAGAAGTGAGGAGGAGTACACAAGCACTGCTTCGTATATATGATATTAGGCGTGCTTTTTAGGTCTCTTCGAGTCGAGGAATTTAAAAATTCTATTTTTCATTATTTCCAATGAAAGCAAAAACGGTATACAAAGTAAGTGACTATAGTGTGGTCTCGAAGGAAATATATTTATTTTACAAGTTGTATTTGCAAGGAAAGTACTGGGTACTTTATTAACTTCTCTATTAGTACTAATTGACTGTAAACGATTAAATCACTTAAAAATGATATCACTCTGATCACCAACACAAAAGAAAAATTACAAGAAATGCTGATGGAATTAAATAACAAGTCTAAAGAAATAAGTTTAAAACTAAACTTCACCAAAACCAAATATTTGAACAACGAAAGTGAAGATAACAACCAGGAACTATTAATAGAAGGTGAAAGAATAGGAAAGGTACAAACATTCATATATTTAAACCAAAAAATCGAAATATCAAAATATAATTTAAAGGCTGACTTGGATAGAAGAATCTCGTTAGTTTGGTCTGAGTTCGAAAGGTTACAACCTAGGTATAAATTGGACATCCCAAATATAATAAAAGCCAGAGTATCAATATGTACTGCCGGTATTAACATATGACACTGAAACGTGGTCTTTAAATAAAAGTATAATAAATAAACTCTAGGTAACCCAAAGAGCAATGGAGAGGAGAATGCTAAATATTAGACTCCAAGATCGTATTCCTAACATCGAGATACGAGGAAGATCAAAAGTGACGGATATAATACAACGAATATGTTCGCATGTTAGGGTGGAATTGAGCGGGACATCTCGCAAGGCTGAATGATAACAGATGGACACGCTGTATAGTTGAATGGAGGCCTAGAGAATATAAAAGATGCAGAGGTAGACCACAGGTAAGATGGACGGATGATATAAAAAGATTAGCTGGAAACGATTGGATGCAAAAAGCAAACATCAAAGCACTTGGGGAGGCTTACATCCGACTATGGATGGAATAAACTAATGATGATGATGATGAAGTTGGACTAAATAAACATTTATTGATCAACATCATTGATACCAGGTGAGAAGTATTTTTTACTATACGGAACCCTTCGGTGTTCGTCTGTCTGTCTGTCACACCCGATTTGCTTCGAAACTATTTAATATAAAAAGTTGAAATTTGGCCCAAATATAGGAACTGATGGCCCAATCTGAGCCGTATAGTCGTAAGTTAAATTTTGACTTAAAGGGTTAATTTCGGGGAATAAAAAAAGCAAAATGACCAAGTTATCAAGTGGGGTGTCAAATGTAAGCTTGTGAAAACACGAGTTAAAAAATATATATGATGTAATACTGGCGCAAACTTTTCTTTATATTTTTAAAAAACTGCCAAAAATCGCTGTCCTCCCCCCTGCCTCAAAAAGTACTGATCAAAAAATTTTAAAGAAATTCTGGAATATTCTTAATGTGAGTGCATTACGTTTGACAATTTATCTGGTATAAAAAAGATCTCTGAAAACTATGGGCCCTGACAATATGACGGAGGTTTTTTAAATAGACTTTTCAGTACACTATTGCTACCGAGTCGCGCCTCGCTCCCGTACCCGAATATAATTTTATTTTAGTTGTTTATAATTAAAAAAAAAAATATTCAGGTAGTAAATATTTGTTTAAGAGTTTTATTACTAAATTGAGCTAGATTGATTTATTGGCTATCAGGGAATTAGATGCTATAACTATTATACATTATTGACTAAAAAAAAACGTGAAAATACATATTGGATCTTAATATGTCAGGACTCTAATTAAATTGGCTTAGGTAAAAATTTTTCATTCGAAAGTAAATTTTCTTTATTTATTTTTTGATTTAACCACTGCTGCCATGTTTGTCTTTCAATGGATGGTATATATTTACCACAATTTTTTTCAACATCCTAGCCTGGACCGAATAAACCAGAATAAACTTGTGTATATGCAATATTTCACTTTTACAGCAAGTTGGTGTTTCTACATAATAAGTTAATTTTAAATTTAATTTTCTGATAAAAATTATATTTTCAATAAATATAATCTTTAGAAAGGCCGAACTGTTGAAAAATTATGTGTCAATAAACTTTTATTTACATAATTAAATTTTAATTAAAAATCTTATTAAAAATTTCTCGACGGTTTCCTCACTGAGAGAAATTTTTTTCCAAAACGAAAGATTTAATAAGTATTAAAAATGGCTCAACAAATAATTTAGTTTTTAATATACAAAAAAAGAAACCTTTTAAAAAAGTCATTATTTAGCCAAACAAAAAGCACTGACTCTAATTTTCTTGTATCAATATAAAACTGCCGTTCCGGAGCATTATTGCCCAATATCCCATTTCTATTGCTCTTGATTTGACTTTTAAATAACCGTATTTATTTTATGCTGAAACATGGAATAAGGTAAGCATGATTTGCATGTTAAAGAATATACACTTAAAGAAATCTAAAAAAGTTTTTAAGAGCTGAATAAATTCATATATATTTTTTGAAATATATTTTATTTATTTATGTCAGATGGAAGCTCGACCTAAATTCTTATATGCATACTGGAGAGATCTAAAATTTATCCTACGGAAGCGACTGATTATACCTACGCCCACAATGTAACACACATTGAATTGCGTGCAAGGTGAGCGATGAGACTTGAATACTTTCGTTGAGAGACCAAGAGCGGCAATATAGAATAGTCGTCTTTCACTAGCTGCAAAACTTAGAGGCTTGAACCTTCATTCACCAGGATCAGGTTTGTTAAGATTTTTTGTGCTGATGAAAATTCCCTTATAATAAAATGTTATAAAACTTTCAACACCTGAAACCCACATATCCTTTTTTTTCTTCTTCTTCTTCTTTCATATATGGTTGTCCTTACAAGTAGGCGTTAGCCTGTATTTTTTTCTATGCCTCCTCTGACGTTGACGTCCAACTTTTCTTCCATCTCTTGGGAGGTCTGCCTTGTGTTCTTGTTTTCGTTGGTCTGTTATCTCTAGCTGCTTTTACTAGCCTGTTGTCATTCATTCTGTTAATATGTTTGTTCCAGTATTTTCTTCTCTGTCTTACTATCTTTGTGATGTTTTGGATTTTGCTCATGTTTCTTATGTCTTCATTTCTTATTCTATCGTGTAGCGTTTTTCCATGTATAGTTCTTAATATTTTCATTTCAGCCGTTCGCCGCGCATCATTTATTTTGTAGCAGCTGTGTTTGGTCTGGTTTCTGCAGCGTAGGTCATGATTGGTCTAACGATTGTTTATATATATTCGCGTCTTGCTGTCTGTATTCAGGTATTTATTTCTCCATCTTATATCTTTTAGGCAGCCTGATATCTGCGCTGCTTTCATTGTTTGTTTTCTAACCTCTTGTTGGAGATTGCCATTGCTAGGTATTTCCAGGCCTAGGTAGTTAAAGTTCATTACTTGCTCCACTATCTTCGCATTAATTTCGAGTTTACACCTCAGTGGTTCTTTCGCCGCTACCATACATTTTGTTTTTTCTATATTTATTTCCATGTTGTGTGGGTATACTTTTGGATGGAATGCATATAATAGTCTCTGTAGGTCTTTTTCGGAGTCGGCAATTAGAACGGCGTGATCTGCATAGCATAGCGTTCTAAAGTAAACATTTCCCATTTTGTATCCAGACAAGATTTCTTGAGTAAATAATTTAAAATTAATATTTACTGCGAACTGGGAGTTTGTGTTGCTTTTGTAAACCAGGAGGTAAAACTGTTCTGATTGCTAGATTTTAAAATCTAATTTCTACATATTGCATATAAAGCTTCCGAAGCCTCATGGAGTTTTGCCATTGCGACTGCCGATGTGTGAGCAAGCACATTGTCCTCGTAAAGGACCACTTTTTGCGCGCTAATGTTATTTGTCTCTACTTCAACTCACGGTGCAAACGGTCCAGTAATATTGCGTAATAAGAGCGAGTTATTGTTTTAGCCTTTTCCAAATAGCCAATTATGATAATACCCTGTGAATCAAAAAACAGTTCTCATCACTTTTTTCCCACCGATAAATCAGTGTTTGCTTTTTCGATGCATTTTCACCTTTGTCGGCGCACTGTTTTGATTGCTGTTTTGTCTCTGGGGTATAACGATGAAACCATGTCACAAAACGATGCCAGAAGTATTTCAGATTATGCTACAACTTTTCCAAATACGATTTTGAAATATTCTTCCCCATGCATGTTTGGCCTGAAATCAATAAACGCGGCACCTATCGCCCAATCCGCCTTTTCATTTTTATAACTTCACACAGGATATTATGTATCCGTTCATATAATATGCCTACCATGTCAACAATCTCATGAATATTAATGCAACGATTTTCCATCACGATACAATCAATTTTATTGTCGTGAACGTGCAGCATCTGCAGTTCTTGTACGGCCCCGTTTAAATTCATTTGTCCAATAATAAATGGTCTTGAGTGATGGAGCAGAGTTTCCATAAACTTCCTTTAGTTTAGTTTCTATCTGAGCTGAATTCCATTTTTTTAAATAGAAATGTTTATCACTACACGGTATTGAGCTTTATATAATTTACGAAACTTTTAACACTGATCACTGACAATAGCTACTAACAAGCAACTGTGCATTGCATCTCTTTGTAACTTTGAACACAACTCTTACAAGAATCACGTTTACCAACAGCCATGCTGCTTAACAAAATTTCCCGCCAGTTGGAAGAAATTTACCAAACCTATCGTATACAAATGAACAAAGTTTATATTTCAGCAGTTACGCACTGTTCTCCTGTTTGTCAATCCATCTTGGGATGCATTTCGTTGAATAGGTAGTTGATACTGATATTTATATACATAGAGTGAAACCTTAACGATCGCGCTGCCCCACAGTAATTGTTGTCAACTTAGTTGAACAATCCTTTGTCTGTCTGTGGCCTGTACTATTTTTTATATACACAGGATAGCAGCCAATCGCGCTATCTGGCGGTATGCGTTACCAACTTAGTGGGATAATCTTTTGTCAGTCTGTGGGCCGACGGGGAGCAGGTATGCTTTTAAACTTTAGGCTTTCACTAGCCAGAGATATAATTTGTTGTATATTACCATGATATTCCGCTAATACTGAAATAAGTATTGTAAGCTTTGTTCTCTTATTTGTCTGACCTAGCTCGGCTGGTGAACCGTAATATGGCGGAACATGTCCCGCAATGGATTTTCAAATAAGAGAACACCGGGTCACTGCTGAAATATTGGCTTTGTTAATTTTTAGTAGTTAAAACTGATTCTAACGAAAGTTCGCTAATAGTAAAAATAAAAATTATCACAAAAAATCCCTATTTCTAATAGAATACTTCACTCATCAGATAAGTGGCGATTGGCTCCCTGCCTAAATGCACAATTGTATGAATTTAAGTATTTTAAGTTTTGGATAATTTACATCTTGTTCTAGTATGATTAACTATATTTACCAAAATAGTACATAAAAAATATTAACAACCGTATTATTGTAAAATTTTCTACAATACGTGTACTGATCAAATTTTTGATTTGTAACGTGTTCATTTTCAAACTATATTAACAGACATATATCGTACAAAAGACTTTCTCGGACTGACGGAAATCACTTCGAAATTGACTTTAAATTGTTTGCTTTGCAATTCTCTTTTAGCCAATTCCTGGATTTCCAATATGATTTTTATTGAGTAAATTGAATTAAGGAGGTGTATTTGAAAGGACTTTAATTTAAAAAGTATTTTGTGTTTGATTGACCATTCAGAATTTTTAAATAACTTTTTCAATTTACATACATACCTTTGATAAGGCAAGGAAGAAGAAATCTTGTGAAAAATTCATTCATATTTCGAGTTGCTGTTAATTTCAAAATGACTTCGGTGGAGTTTATTCTCGGAACGAATTAAATAATTTACAAGTTTTTGCGGTAAATCGTTTCCTACTAGTGTTACTTACCTGAAATAACCGAAGACCGTACATAATTCAAACTTAAATTTGAAAATATTTAAGATAAAAAAAAAACCATGAATAATTGAAACAACTTACAGTTTTTGAAAAATTATTTCTTAAAATCAATATTTTCTAAATATAGACCGCTAGATTCTCGATATTCTTCTAAGCAAGCGGTAAAATTGCTTTCCAAGCCGTTTCTGTAATCGCTGCCATTTCATACTGGATGTTTTCTCTTATTTGTTTCAGAAAACGAGGACAGAGAACATAGACTTTGATTTTGAGATATCCACACAAGAAGGAAGTAAAGGCCATCTTAAGTTACTTTTTTTCGAAATCAATTTATTCGGGAAAATATCCAGAATCACTAGCAAAGATGATCCTGTGAATAAAACAAGTAAAAATTTCTACAGTCAATGTAAAAAGTCATCTCTTTGTATCGCAAAAACACCCTTAAAAAGCCCGCGCAGATTATTTCACTTGCTGACATTGAGATCTATGCCATCATTTTAGGAAAATGTTTTTTGATACTTTAGTCTCAAATTTGCCGTATTCTAATGATGAATAATTCTCTTTATTGACGTGGTCGTCAAAATAGAAATGTGATCTGAGAATAAGATGTTGACAAATATTGGAATACATTTAAATATTTGACCAGCTAAGCTCAATAATATATTTTTCAGCATCTATTGATTACTCAGAGCTTCATTTACATCTATAATATATAAAATACGTCTCTCTGTCTGTCTGTCCATTGGTACGCTTATTACTCGAGAACCACTTATCCTATTTATGTGTTTTTTTTTTGTTCTCTGGCCATAATATAGGATATATTTTATTAGCTAATATAAGAAATAAGCAGTGACGATAATAGTGAATTAAGTCGGAAAAAAGTTGCCGCTTGCGCTGTCTAAACCGTTAAATATGGAACAGTGTAGCAAAAAATATAGTATATATAAAATGCAACGTCTTTTTCTCTGTCTGTTCATTATTGCGCTTATCACTCGAGAACCACTTATCCGATAATAATAATAATCTATATAATATATATAAGACGCAACATCTCTCTGTCTGTCTGTCCGTTAGTGCGTTTATCACTCGAGAACCACTTATCCGATTTACGTGTCTTTTTTTAAATGTTTTAATTCATACATATGTTCCCTGGCCAGGTTATAGGATATATTTTATTACGTTATGTAAGAGAGAGAATAAGCAGTGACGATAATAGTAAATCAAGACCACGCGAGCGGAGCCGCGGACACGGCTATATGTAAATATAATTTCAACAGTGAAATTTTTGCATTCTAATAATCACAAAATAATTATTGTAAAATTTTAGTGAGGCTAGGCTAAGCTGCGCTAAAGTGACATCCATAGCACTAAATTTTTAAGCACGTTACCTTTCTCGCCCGTTGCCTTCGCGCAAAAAGACAAACAAATTTAAACAACCTGGATTTTATATAAAAAATAGAAAAATATATTAATTAATCATATGAAGTGAATAGATACGATTCTAAAGTAATTTTTAGAAAATAAGAGTTTAAATTTACAGATCATTAATAAGTGAAGTGTAATTTTGTTAATATAGCATATGCACAGACCTTTATTAATTATTTTGACAGATAACTTAATTACTTCTGAAATATAAAAAGTAAGGACTACATAGAACTAATCTCGATTGTTGAGGTCAATATCTAATTGACTTTTAGTAATTGACAAAAAATTTAAATTTTTGGGATTTTAAACTAACTGTTAGGTGACGCAATTTTACCTCATTCCGAGTGTAGTGAATATTAAAAAATAGATTTAATTTTACTGACATTAAAAACCAAAGAGTAAAATAGTTTAAGAATAAAATACTTTGATAAATGACAAGAACTGTTACCATGCCTTAAACTTGAACCTAGAACCTTCTTCTTTCTATATTGCTGCTATAGGAATTTAATCAATCAATCGATAAAATCTTTTTTTTTTAAAATTTTAGTTTAGTATGTACAAAAATATAATTTTACTAGCCAGGTGAGAGGAAGAATCACATAGATGACCTTATTCCTTTAAAATAGTTTTAAACATAGTTTAATTATTATATTAATTTATAATATCAGTTAGGAATTAGGAGTAAATCTCAAACTACTAATTTAGATCCAATACGAATTACTACATATAACTAAGTTTTAGCATCTATTATAAATCCAATATTAACAAATATATTCGTGGCTGGAATTTTTGGGAATTTCAGTTTAGATTTCCTTTGTAACACTTTCACCTGGCTAGAACCTTCCGAAAACTACAGGCTCACAAGCCATGGTAGCTCATTTAATAAAACAGATCTCAGGGACCCAAGTGATAATGCTAACAAGGGTACAAATGTAATTTTCAAAGTATATCTGAGACATAATTTAAAAGAAGTAGCTGGTTCTCTCAAATTATTTCTAAATTATATTTGAAAATAATTTTCTCTTTTTTGCTTTGGAGATTTAAATTTTTTTATTTACAAATCTGAACAATGCAACACTAACAAAATTTAATTTATATCGTATCCGCTTTCGTATTTTTTTGCACCATACAGAAATAACGTTTAAAGCTTTTTCAGAACCAGCGGAAATTGCACTGATATTGATTTTAAGTTTATTACGTAGCAATTACCATATTTCTATCGTTATTACTCAGTATATATCACGACTACACAAAACACTTTATTTTTACTTTCTTTTTTCTCGCGTTTCGCTAACCATGTTAGCTTCATCAAAAGGGATGCTTGACTAAAGCTAAAGTATAAATCTACCCTATTTATACTTAGCCTAACACTTGAGTTGCTCAGAAGGAACTAATAGCATAGGCGAGGCCATTAGTTCTGGTCAAGTAACCAGTAGAGGGATAGGCCCTCTGTTTTTATTGAAACTGTTTCCACATGTTATAGCTTCCATACTTTCATATGCGTTCAACAATTTCCTATCAAATACATTTTTAAGTAATCTTAGATTATCTAATGTTACTATATGATTAGCTTCAAGGGCATGTTCGGCAATGCTAGACTTTTCTGTTCTACTGTATTTTAAATGTGCTCAGTGTTCTTTAAATCGTGTTTTAATTGATCTTTTAGTTTGTCCAACTTACTTTTTGTAGCATTCATTGCAACTAATTTCATAAATTCCAGTTTTCTCACAACTAGGAATCTTGTCTTTGGGATTTCCTAAGATATTCCTCAGATTGTCTGATGATTTATAGACTAAGGCGAAGCCTACCTTATTAAATACCTTATTGAGTCCCCAGCTATATTTCGGATTATTTCCGCGTGTAAAAAAGGCGGAATTCTGAATATTTAACCTAAACTTATGTCTATTTGTTAACTTGTTTATTAACTCATCATCATAACCATTAACTCTAATTATATTCCTAATACGATTCCGTTCATTATTGAAATTTTACTCTATTTAGACGAAAAGTGACCAAACGAGAGTAAACTTCAATAATGAAAGGAATCGTATTAGGAATATAACTTAAGTTAATGGTAATGACGACGACTTAATAAACAAGTTAGTAAATAGACATAAGTTCAGGTTAAATATTTAGATTTCCACCTTTTTTACACGTGAAGAAAATAAGACTAAGTATGTCTCCATACCATTTAATCCGAAATATAGCAGGGGACTCAATAAGGTATTTAATAAGGTAGGACTCACCTGGCTAGAACCCCTTAGTCTATAAGTCATCAGGCAATCTGAGGAATATCTTAGGAAATCCCAAAGACAAGATTCCTTCCTAATTGTGAAAAAAGTGGAATTTATGAATTTAGTTGTAATGATTACGGCAAAAAGTATGTTGGGCAAACTAAAAGGTCAATTAAAACATGATTTAAAGAACATGTAGCGTATTTAAAATACAGTAGAACAGAAAAGTCTAGCATTGCCCAACATGCCCTTGAAGCTGATCATACTGCAACATTAGATAAACTACGAATAATTAAAAATGTATCTGATAAGGGATTGTTGAATGCATACGAAAGTATGGAAATTATAAAATGTAAAAGTAGTTTAAATAACGACAGAAGGCCTCCCTTGACCAGATCTCAATAAAACAGAGGGCCTATCCCTCTACTGGTTACTTGACCAGAACTAATGGCCTCGCCTATGCTATTAGTTCCTGCTGAGTAATTCAGGTGTTAGACTAAGTATAAATTGGGTAGATTTGAAAATTAGCCTTAGTCAATCATCGCTCCTGACTAAGCCAACATGTTTAGCGAAACGCGCGAAATAAAAAGAGTGCAAAAATAAAGTGTTTGGTATTGTGGTGATATATACCATACTGAGTAGTGTCATTATGTCAATTTTAAATTATGAAGTGTTTATAAAAGTTTAGTCATAACGACCCATATATTAGGTGAACAAATTAGTTTTTTGGCTGCTATCTTTCAGCGACTACAGAACTTATTCAAAGTGAAATTTTCCCATGCTTTAAAATGAAATGATGATGGCTTGATCCAACTGTGAATATAACCTGAAAACCGTTGTAGATGCAATGTTGTTAGAAAAACAACATTTGAGATCTTTTTGCATTTAAAATTAAAAATGACTCACTTAAGATGAAAAAAATAGTTTATTCTGCTTTATATTTTACAGTATATATAAAAAATATATTATTATATTTAATATATACTGTAAGATATGCTCCGTATCATACAGTATACATAAAAAGTAATTTCAGTAGTTTCGAAGTGGAAATTTAAACTTTCAGTTTGATGAAGGCTTTCCCAAAAAGAATGGAAGATAAGAAATTGAAGAAAATTTTCTACGTGAATCCCTACCGAGTTCGCCTAGAACTTGCAAATGCACTAGCAGTGATCCAACAAGATAGTTCTCAATGTTCGTAAAAGCTGGGGATAATTCTCGGGGAATCCTAAAAATAAAACAAAACGCAGACGCTACGATAATGCTCTCTTTCTCCCTCTCTGCTCTCAAGGTTCAAGAAAAAAGATATTTTTCATAAAATATTTATAATGAAAAATGAATATTGTACAATAATCTTAAAATGCGAAAGTTGTGGGTCTATCAAACCCAACTTCGTTTTTTAAAGTGCATGAAGGAACTCATGCTTCAATAAAAACTTAACAGATCGGTTTGCTGGCAGAACTCCGTCAATCATAGTATTCCTGATTGCTCAGAATATACAGGAATAAAGCGGTAAACATGTAATCGTTTTTTCTTCTGAATATCGTATTTTATATAAATCACTGCAGCACATTTTTTTTATTGCCAGAAATGCTTTAACTGAAAGCATGAAACTTTTACAAATAATCTAGCCAAACTTTCAATATTGCTTATTTAGAATTCCAATCAATACAGCTGCCAGAAAAATTTGTTATTTATGTAACGGGTGCTTTCCAATTCTATTTCATTTCAAAATATAACGCTGAAAGATTTTGACAATAGGATTTTTTTTATTACTGAAACTATTGATACAAGTAAACTTTGGGAAAGTATAAATAAAATAAAATATTTTATATACACAAAAGTAATTATATCAAATTTTATTTGCGGTTAATCTTTTAAAAACAAAGAAAGATCACGATTATATTATCTAATTCTTATGTAACAAAACAATACACATTATCGTCACAGTCAAAGTAATATTAAGGCAGCATAAGAAACATAGAGTACAATTAAATCAATATAATATTTTGTAAACCACTGATGCAGTCTTTTTGTTGTATGCTTAAGATGACAATTGTTGAAAACTGTTCCAAATAAATGACAAACTCAAACACGAGTTTTAAATGATTTCTAGTAAATTTTATACATATTAGCAAATGTCAATTAAAATAAATTGAAAAGATAACATTTTCCGATATATTTTATGCATACAATGTACAATGTCGACATCTCAGGATAATTGTAGATCTCAAGCCACATTCTTATTGGCTTGAGGTTATTGAAATATTGAATAAAGAGATAGTGTGATCAGATGATCAAGGCTACTGTATTTTGATTCTAATGTTTTCTAGACTATTATCTTTAGGAAGAGAGATTGAGTGCTAGTTCATCGAGTTGCAAATAAAAATTGTTTTTAAAAAGGAATTTTCACTACATATGAGAAAATTACAAATGTTTATACATGTAGGTAAACTTAACCTGCAATAATTAAATTTTACTGCAGGTTAACTTTTATTTTTTTAGATCGTACAAAGTAACCCTAAAATAATTAACTTCATTTCCTTTGTGGACAAAAATTAATATTTTTGGTTTTTTTTCTCATGAGCACACGTGCTACAGGGAAGTCCCTAAAGCGCTCCAGAAGCGGCACATGTGCGGGAAAAGCGATTCACGTTGTTTTTGAATCGCTGTAAATTGTACTCGGTGGGAAACATACCCCTGGGCAAATTATTCCAAAGGGATGATGTTTTCCATATAAAAGAAGACTGCTTGAAAAGCGTTGTACGCGGAGTAACAAGCTAAACCTCATACGGATGTGAAGTATTAGCGCGACGTGTATTTCTAACATGCACCGCTCTGGGAGAAATTAAGCGGGCTACATCCTTCGAACACTTTCCATGAAAATACTTTTTGCTAGCCTTATGATATAATGTACATTCAAAAGTTTTGATAATACAAGCCAGAAATAATCATTAAAATTATCATTTAAAGTAACAGTTACTAAGCTCGACTTGAACCAGTAAAATCACATTATTGTCCCGTAATTCATTCTTTTTATCCAATATTCGTCATCCATGAGTGGATCTGTGCCTCCTCAATTTCACTCTGTCTGTTTTTATCCCTGTTACATTTATTCATTAATTTCTTATAATTTTCCGAATGTCGTCATTCCATTTTAGTATGGGCAATCGTGGATTTCTTTTTTCTTACCATGATTCCACTATTCTCCTTATTCACCTTTTTCTTTTCAACCTTGCTACATCTCTTGTTTATCTCCCCTCAATCTTATAATTTAACAATATGCTTTTATTTTAGCAGTTTCTATTTTGGAGCATTTGCTAATCCATTTTAGAGGTTTTTTGTCCATAATATTAAGAAATACGTATAGTGTTAGAAAATTTACATTTTAGTCATTGCTTTATATGTGACTGGCCATTTTTGTAGAAGCAGGATTGGAGTAGCATAATGATTTAATATATTCATTTTCAGGTATGTCTTAATTCTTGTGATTTTGTCTTCTTATGTATGCTTTAATCTCTCAAAAGCTATTCATGCGAGTATTATTCTCCTTCACACATGTTTGCATTTTGTTCCTTCTTATAACTTGTCCCAGCTAAGTTATTGTTCTACATGTCAGTTCGGTTTCTTCTCTCATTACGAAAGTTGATTAGGGTGAAAAACTTACAATTTCGGTACTCCTTGCGTTACTAAAATGTTTATTTGAATAAACATGTCAGGTATTAGCTAGCGGTGGACTGTCTTAGGTACCGGTATCAGTAGTAAACGGCTGATGCCACAAACCAACGATCAATAGTAGGCAGTTCACTCGCTGAGACCGGCGACTAGGAGAGCAACTGACGACGGTGTATGATGATTCTGATTGAAGTTCTTCGCGACGGTTTTAAATCGGTAAAGAGTTCTGAGGATTGGTTTGTAGTTGGTATCACTAAAGGTCGTTTTGTTCGCTATTTATGGTTCTCTAGAAAGCCTTCGGGACTGACTGGAAAAGAAGATACTTCCAATCCCATTCCAACGTGTGTTTGGCTAAATAGTATAATTTGGTGTAAGTTTGCTGAGGTTGGGTCGCGTTCTTGCTCAATATCTAATATATTTATGATGTAATAAGGCAAAAATATGAATGTGTATGTGTGGTGGAGGCTGTCGGACACACGGGTTCAGCTGTAGCCCTCTCGGTGTCTCCTAGACAGAGATGAACTGCTGCTTGTACAGGCCCAGCAACAACCCGCTCCGTCGATTGAATGCTTGGCTGTCGCTCCCCTCTTGATCTGGTTTTGACTTGGTTCTTCATTTGTTTCCTTAGTCTAGTACAGGCTTCTGGCAGTCGGCGGAGCGACTACTTTTTTCACTATATGGTACAGTGATTTTAAAGACGCTACGAGGCAATGGGGATGATCGAGCTGGAGGCATAGACTCCTGCTAATCATAACTACGTACTCTCAGCAGCATAACCTTGTATGGCAAAGGCTTCGAAAATGATAGAGGTGCAAGAAGTACTTGGAAAATTAGATAAGAAAGAAAGGAACGTTTTATTGAAACATACAGGTTATTGCATACCATATATGTAACACTCCTATATAGCTAGATTGAGAAAGAAGTGTCTCGCCGTTAGTAGAGTATAGACGATCGTTTCTCTCTCGCATTCTAGCTCGGAACTTCGCACAAACTGCGCATGTATTTTATAAGAACATATTAATTCTGTGTGAGTTCCTGGAAATTATATAGTGTATATAAGAGGCGCGTATGCACGTTGGCAACCTGCTTTCTTTTTGTTTCTCTCTCTAATGATACGCGCTTCGCTTACAGGCGAAGATAGGGCGCTAGCTATGTAGGAGAATTACATACATGATGCATAAAGAGTTTTTTTTTTCAATTCAATTTAAGTAGTTTATTTTTGTTATTACTCACAATACAATAAAGAGTTAAAAAATATAATACATAAATATCATAGTCTTCCTAATACATAAATATCATATTTGACATATCTATAAGACAAATTCAATATAACAACGTAAATTTGCTGGTAACATATGCGAGACAGGAGGCATCACAGACACGGAGTTAATATTTAGGATTCATAGTGCTACTGAGATACACACTGTGAAATGTTGACAGCACCAAAAACGCCAAAATCTTTTGAAGGTAATGATTTTTGTAAACTGATATAGGCAGTTTATTGTAAAACTTGACACAAAAGTATTTGTTAACGAGTTTGCTCGAGGGGTTTTGTCATGAATTATTATTGTTTTGAACTGTTGTGGCTTGAGAAAACTTAATACGATTGTCATATGCAAAAAGTAGACGTTTACAAATAAAGATTGAAGGTAATGTTAACATACGGAGATCAATAAATTTTTACTTTACGTCGCGGTATCCCAAGCCTGTCATTATATGGATACCTTTTCATTGCGGCCAAAGATTCTTGCTATTAATAGTGCTTGTTCCCAGTTTATTAGTCCATATGACAAAAGAGAGGCGATTAATGCGTAGTAGGCTGTAACGATAACTGGAGTGTCAACAAGCCTTGAGAGACATCTAAAAACAAATACAGTTTTGGAAATTTTCGGAACCAGATGTAACAGAGTATAACTCCAGTATAACATGGTTCATAACTGTACCGACAAAAATATAGAAAAGTGATAAGAACACTTTCTGAAACATGTATATTTAATGAACCTTGGTCAATTAAAAAAAAAAACACAGAAATCTAAAAAAATTTGGTAAACTGCTACGAAGTTCTTACATAAATAATATATAATATAGCATACACAGTGCATGATATCTACGTAACCGTCTTGCGAAA
>JAHKBH010002081.1:2500-29352 GCA_019049505.1 Pachyrhynchus sulphureomaculatus
ATCTTTGAATTTAACGTGGAATTATTTCTGGTATCATTAGAACGCCGATTTTCTACTCTTTCCAACAATACAAAACATTTGGATTTCCAAAAAGTTTTACTGATTATAAAGGTTTTACTCAATACAACCGTTTTTGTTCCCTCAGCAAGGACTCGTTGCGCGCTATTCATCGTATAAAAACCCATGCAACTGTATTTTCCTACGATTCCTTTATCGGAACTTGAACCGTCGATATCTCTGCCAAATCTGCTCACTAATTATGTCATTGGAAAATGGATACCAACCCGGAAGAAACGGCACAAGTCATTGCCCTACTGCAAGAAGGGCATAACCAAAGTGAACTCGCTACGCAACTGCACCTGAGCCAGTCAGCTAGCTCCAGAGTGTACAGTCGTTACTAAGAGACTGGCGCCTTTACACGGAGACCAAGATCAAGAAGAAGAAGGTGTACCTCAGAGCGAGAACGACCGCTTCATTGTCAACACAATTCTAAGAAATCGTCACTTGGCCGGCGTTGAGGTCCAGCAGGCGCTCCGACAAGTTCGTGGTCGGGTTGTCAGTCACTGAACAATAGAAGAAAAATTAAAGAAGCTAACCTAACTCCGAAGAGATCAGCTAACAGACCCAAATTGACAGCAGCACATGAACAAGCGCGACTCAGATTTACCCGAGAACATATCGACTGGTCAATGGCGCTCCGTTTTATTCTCCGACGAGTCCCGAATGTGACTTCATCGCAATGATGGAAGCAGACGTTAAGAGGCCTGGGGAGCGCTATGTGCAAAGCTGAATTATTGAAACCGTCGCCTATGGAGGAGCTTCTGTCATGGAGTGGGGAGGCATCTCACCGGATGCAAAAACTGATTTGATTTTCGTGACTGATGAGACTCGTAGAGGTGGATAAACTGGTTACCGGTACATAGAAGAGATCCTGCAAGAACACGTCGTTCCTTATGCTGGGTTTGTTGGCGATAGCTCCGTGCTAATGCACGACAAGACGAGGCCACATGCTTCTGCATCGGTGCGGCAATAACTTTCGGAAGTGAGACTACCCACATTAGACTAGTCTGCGCGGTGTCCTGACTTCAAACCAGTCGAGCACCTATGGGATGAGTTCAAAAGAAGGGTTTGAGCCAGAAATCCAGCCCCTCCATCGCTGGGGGACTTAAAGGTTGCGATGGTGGAAGAGTGGGGAAGAATCCCATAGACAGTGGTGAAAAAACTCATCGTCTCCATGAAAAACCGGCTAAAAGAGCTAGCGGGGGAAGGTAAATATTGGTTTTTTGTTTTTATCAATAAGTTTAATTGTTAAACTCGAAATCTGTTTAATTTTTCCTTTCTTTTACCTCTATTTTCAATCACTGTTCTCCTTGTTTCTCCTTTCAATAATTTTAATCAGTAAAAAGCATGAGGTATCCTATTGAATTTGGTATAATAGCCCTAAAATCCGTAGAAATAGATGAACACTAAATTCTAGAATCCGTTTTAAATAAAACCAAATAGTTTTGAGTCCATTTTTTTGTCCACCAGTGTATGTATGTATGTTATATATATATATATATATATATATATATATATATATATATATATATATATATATATATATATATATATATATATGTTATATATATATATATATATATATATATATATATATATATATATATACATACATACATATATTAGCTGTCAGCATTTTCTATATGGAAAAACCCGTGTTCCAGGCCTGGTTGAAAAAAATTACGATAGGCCGAACGATGCAATATGAGAAGGAGAATATTAATTATTGATAATTGTTTTCAGGCAGACTGGCTTGTTTACATTACGTAGATCAAATTATACTTAAGTTACTGTAATTGACATGCCTCAAATCACCAAACCCTTGAGTTTGTTTTATGTGACAGATAGGCCATATCTGTCACACATCAGCCCATATCTTATAAAAAGTGTTTATGTAACCGTAATGAGATTTAGGTAATAGGGATATTTTGTTACGAACTATGAATTATAGTTTAGAGAGCCGAAGTAGTCGGTCAGCTTTGTTAGATGTCTGATTGCAATAGTTAATAAAGGTTATTGTTGTTGAAATTGCCCAAAACCGTTTAAATAATTTTTTTTTAAAATAAAAGCTAACATATATATACGGGGCTGGTTTGAAAAGTCCGTGCAAAGTCCGAGAGATGGCACCACCGGCGCGTATCGAGGTCATGTTTAGTTAGTAGCATCTCTTGAACGAACGCACACCAAGTTTCAGCCATATTGGTCTATTTCTTTGTGTTTGGCATTCGTGTGAATCAAGGAAGTCGAGTGATTTTCAAGAAATGGACGAAAAAGAATTTCGTGTGGTGATTAAACATTACTTTATGAAAGGCAAAACGCCTCAGGAGACTAAAGAGAAGCTTGATAAACATTATGGTGACTCTGCACCTTCGATTAGAACAGTTTATAAGTGGTTTCAAAATTTTCGGACTGGCCATATGGGCACAAGTGACGCTGAACGTTCTGGACGGCCTGTGGAGGTTACGACTCCAGAAATCATTGATCAAATCCATGATATGGTGATGGATGACAGAAGAGTTAAGGTGCGTGAGATTGCTAGTGCTGTGGGCATCTCGACTGAACGCGTACATAATATTTTGCATAAACATTTGGACATGAGAAAGCTATCCGCAAGATGGGTGCCGCGATTGCTCACGCTTGATCAAAAACGGAATCGTGTGAAGTGTTGCAAGGATGGTTTGCAGCTGTTCCAGAAGAATTCGGAGGACTTTAAGCGTCGTTTCGTCACTGTGGATGAAACATGGATACATTACTATACTCCTGAGACCAAACAACAATCTAAACAATGGGTTACCAAGGGAGAATCTGCACCAAAAAAGGCGAAGACCGTTCCTATGGCGACTGTCTTTTGGGATTCGCAAGGGATAATCCTCATCGACTATCTGGAAAAGGGTAAAACTATTACAGGTGAATATTATTCATCGTTATTGGACCGTTTGAAAACCGAGCTGCAAGAAAAACGCCCGCGATTGGCCCACAAGAAAGTCCTTTTCCATCACGACAACGCACCAGCACACACCTCAGCAGTTGTGGTCGCAAAATTAATGGAAATAGGATTCCAACTCGTTTCACATCCCCCTATTCTCCAGATTTGGTTCCCTCGGACTACTATTTGTTCCCCAATTTGAAGAAATGGCTGGCGGGACAAAGATTTTATTCAAACGAGGAGGTGATTGCAGACACTAATGGATATTTTGCAGACTTGGACAAATCCTAATATTCGGAAGGGATCAACAAACTAGAACATCGTTGGACGAAGTGTATAAGCCTAAAAGGAGACTATATCGAAAAATAAAAAGGTTTACCCCAAACACATAAGTAGTTTTTATTTTTGCACGGACTTTTCAAACCAGCCTCGTATATATTTATATATATATATATATATATATATATATATATATATATATATATATATATATATATATATATATATATATATATATATATATATATATATTTAAATGATATTTCGCCCAATTTCATTTTTATATCTGGATTACCTATAGAATAAAAAAAATTTTTGAACACACAACACTTAATAATAAACAATGCATTTTATTTAATGAGGTTTGAATCTGAAAATAGGTTACGCACCTCGAAACCAATTTGTTTCTTAAAACGATCTAGCCGCCCTAACAGAGAAAAAGAGTGCGACTAAATTGTTTTAAGAAACAATACAGTTTCGAGGTGCATAACCTACAGAATTATTCGATAACCACTCGTTTTACCCGCTTTCCCTTCAAAGACTTATAGGTAATAATTATCCTTAATTATTTCGTTTATACTGTATATCAATTGTTATATGTATATCAAATTTCAGTTCGATATATCATTTCGCTAAACTTATCGCGCCCAGACAGATCAATTTTTATGTTCCAGGGATCTTAAAACGTGAAAAACTGCAAAAATCTCGGAGGGTAATTTTTTAGAAATATATAGCGAGGGCAGTAAAGTAGAGTATTTTTATAGAAAAATGGTTAAAATAATCAAGCATATTAAGTTACTAAATGGGATAAGATAATAAAATTAAATGATGAACAACTTTTCCGAAATTTGCATTTTTTTCCGGTTGCTTAATCCATTTTTAAATGTTTAAATGATTTCAAGATAATTTGAAAATAAATTCTAAAAATTTTGCAAATGTTACTAAAATTAGTTAGCATTAATATTGCAGCAAAAAAAAACCTTTTTTGCTACAATATTAATGCAAAAAATATCAAATAGTTTTACATCAATAATACCATGTCGTTAGGCCTAAAAACAACTAAAATATAACTACCACACCCATACAGCAGCCTATTAGTATTATAAATAGGTAGCGTTATATACACAGAAAGTAAATAATAAATAAAATCCTGCAGAAATATAGGGTTTCCTTCCTAACTGATTATCAAACTTTCCCAAAATTGCCCCACTAAACATACCACAGTCCTCTGGCGTCCTGGTGAATATCTTTTTTGTCTTGGGATCGTAAATCTTACTTCTATAATCTCCAACAGAGCTTGTATAACTCGGTGGCGGATAATTCGGCGGTGTTCTCGACATTATTACATAAAACTACACTAAAAAAACTACACTAAATAAAAAAAAACATAAACAAAAATCACACGTTTTCACCACATCCACCCAAAACAAATATTTTAAGGTTAACTTAAACAGCTCTACGTAAACATTTTCAAACCGTCAACCATCAGGTAAGACGCTGGACGTTACTCGCATTTCAAAAGTTAATTACTAATACATTAACTCTGAACATTCGGTATTATTTACACCTGTCTTTATTTAACTTCGGCAGGTAGACGAAGAGAAATATTTCCTTAGAACCATAAGAGTTTATTTTCGTTAACCCATAATGGGTTCATACCGTGTTGCCGTATCGACGCCAGAGGTTAGTCACTGGCTTGACTGTTGCAGTGGTCATAACAACAATGGTCGCTTTTGTTTTCCTACTTAATGAGGTATAAAACGTAAAGGAGAACGTAGCAAGTAACAGTTTATAGCTTATTCTTGTAAACTACAACGCAAGTACCAAATAATTACAATGTTATGGTATTTGGAAGGTTTTATTATAATTATGTTAAGTTCTTTTGAACGACTTGCCAATCGGAGCGAATGGACGGATCTTGACGAGCTGTGTCGCAGGACATCAAAATTACGCTTTTTAATACACTAGGGGATCAGATATAAACTTTAATTTTGGCTCACTAAATTGAGAGCCCTTTCTTTGCCAACCGATAAAACATAATAATAAATAAACCTGAAATAATTTCTAACTTATACGTAGAGTGAAAAATCGTAAGACTTCTTTTTTATTGTTGAACATAGTTTCCTCCAAGAGCGATACATGCCACCACCAAGTCGACCACGCTAGTTCCCTGGTTCGAACACTGGAGAATTCAGCTCAACCCAGCGAAGACCCAAACCATCAGGTTATCAAAGGCCCGCAACTCACTGCCGGAAAGCCTCACCCTCCAAGGAACCCGACTCGGACGTTCAAACAAACTACGACAAGCGGCTAGTATGGAAGAACCAGGTTACCGCCTCCGTCAGGAAAACCAACCAACTCCTCAGCAAGTTTTACCCTCTATTTAAGTCCAGCAAATTGTCAACTCGCAACAAGTTGACAATCTACAAAATCATGATCCGAGCCGGACTGACTTACTCCAGCCCAGTATGGTGAGAGATGTCACGAAGCCCAGATCCACCCTCCAGACCATTCAAAACCTTTCAGGTCCTCTTGATTCCTCCCAGAGCAGTGCAAGCTATGAATATATGTTATTTTACACACATCAAATCTCTGTAAGATTCAGCCTGTTACGCTTCATACCACCCTCTTCAAGAATTCTTTTATACTGAGAACTTCACCCTCTTGGAATTCAGATATTCAATGTTTTCAGTGGATCTACATGTCTATACCTAGTACTCCCATAAATACTGTTACAAAATTTTACTTAGGCCCTCTATAAACATTAACACTTTTGTGGTGAAATTATTTATAGGTTATGTTACTCAGTTGTTATACAGTTATAGTGTGTAAACATATTTACAACTTAAATTCTTTAAACTAAGTAGTGGGGTGATCAATCAATAAGATTGCTGTTATAGCTTTATTTAAGTGCGGTATGAAAAAAAAGCCACATTTTTAAGACCTTAAAACCTCTTAAGATAAGTAGTATGTTTGATTACCGGACGTTAAAGTTATTTACTGAGACGGGAGACATAAAGGACAGGCAACATTCGGGAAAACCAAGGACAGTTCGAACGCCACAAGCTATTAAAGCTGTAAAAGCGAGAATTGACCGAAATCCTCTCCGCAAACAAAAAAGTTTATCACATGAGATGAAATGTCTCGTATTATTAAAGAAGACCTAAGATTTGCCGCTTATTGGTTATTTGCTAACGGGAGATTTAAAACTAATATGGTGGCAAAAATCTAAAAGTTTGTTGAAGGAATACACTAATGACAAACATAGAAAAATTTGGTTTACCGACCAAAAAATTTTAACTGTGGAACAATTTTTCAATAAGCAAAATGATAGGATTTATTCCATATCTTTTAAGAAAGCATAGGGGGTCATATCATTCACCAGTTATGGTTTGGTGGGGAGTCAGCTTTGATGGGGTTACCAGCATTCATAATCGTGAAAAAGGTGAGAAATCTTCGGCTAAAAATATATCAAGACCCTATTTTAGAGGACGTTATGAAACCCCTAAATTATATTCTTTTCGAAAATAAGCATTAGATTATAAACTATGGTCCCTCTTAGAGGGTTTGCTCTTAGACACATACCAAACCTGACTCTTTAAAAACGAGCTTTAACAAAAGCGGTGGGCAATTTTCCGTTCGACCAAGTGCATGCTACCATAGACGAAAGGCCTAATCGTCTGAAGGCTTGTGTAAAAGCAAGGTGGGACGTTTTGAGTGAATGTTAAATTAATTTTGTCATTATGGATATACGAATTAATTTCATAATAATGTGTATTAATTTACATAGAAATTAAACGTTTAGGCAATGTTCTTATTGTAACAGTATTTAAGGGAGTATTAGGTACACATACACAATGTCTACATAACATATATCTAGGATGAACATAATTTTAGTGAATATTAAGCTGACATGGAGATAAATCCTGCTTTGAATTAATATAGGAATTCTTTTCCATAAAGAGGATGTCCTGGTATTTACACAACCAAACAGGTTTAGAAGAGGTAAACTTATGTTTCTCGACTTTTTGAAAAAACCTATGCGCGGAACTATGTAGGGAATGTGGAACCTGTGGCACAACGACACTACTCAGTATATATCATCACTACATCATACACTTTATTTTGGTACTCGACGCGCGTTTCGTTAACCATGTTATCTTCATCAGAAGCGATGATTGCTGATCATCGCTTCTGATGAAGCTAATATGGTTAGCGAAACGTGCGTCGGGGGCAAGAATAACGTGTTTGTAGTAGTGGTGATATATACTGGGTTGTATATGTAACTTCATCAAGGCATATTTAATATATTTATAAAACTTAATTTGGCTGACTTGCTTGCTCATAATCTTCGTAAGTTTGGCAATATTCCTGACAGTTTTCTACAGTTGGGCTGGTTTTCTGTGGAAGTGTTATCAACAAGATCTTGAACTAAACGCCACCCTTTTTACCTTTTTGAGACTAGTTCCCAGTTTCAGCATAATTTAAGTTATGGTGGCATTTTTTAGTGTTCCGTACGGAACACTTATAAGATCACTTCGGTGTCTGTCTGTCTGTCTGTCTGCCTGCCTGCCTGCCTGCCTGCCTGCCTGTCTGTCTGTCTGTCTGTCTGTCTGTCTGTCTGTCTGTCTGTCTGTCTGTCTGTCTGTCTGTCACACCCGATTTTCTCGGAAACTGTTTGACATAGAAAGGTGAAATTTGGTAATAATATAGGAATTGATGGCCTCATCAGAGCCATGTAGTTTTGAGAATTAAATTTTGACTTAAGGGGTTAGTTTTGGGGGGTGAAGTCGGAAGTGAAAAAAAATTTTTTTTACTAGGTCATCGAGTGTGGTGTCAAATGAAAGCTTGTGAAAACACGAGTAAAAAATATATATAATATTATACTTGCGCGCACTTTTCTTTGTATTATTTTTAAAAATTCGCGAAAAATCGCTGTCCCGGGCCTTATCTCGAAAAGTACTTATCAAAAAATTTCGAAAAAATTCTGGAATATTCTCCACGGGGTGTAGATTGAACGAAAATTATCACGAGTGCATTACCTTTAATAATTTATACGGTATATAAAAAAACAAAAATTTCAAGGTCATCAGATTTCAGTAAAGATTGGATACAAACTTTGTTGAAAACTCATTTGGGTGTGTTTTGTGAAGTCACTGATCATTTTATACCACCGTAACATAAATTTTGACTTAAGAGGTTCGTTTTGAGAGGTGAAATCGGAAGTGAAAAAAATTTTTTTTTACTAGGTCATCGAGTGTGGTGTCAAATGAAAGCTTGTGAAAACACGAGTAATATATATATATATATATATATATATATATATATATATATATATATATATATGTATATATGTATATATATATATATATATATATATATATATATATATATATATATATATATATATATATATATATATATATACATATATATATAATGTAATACTTGCGCACACTTTTCTTCGTATTACTTTTAGAAAATCGCTGTCCCCTACCTTATCTCGAAAAATACTGATCAAAAAATTTTGAAAAAATTCTGGAATATTCTCCACGGGGTATAGATTGAACGAAAATTATCACGAGTGCATTACCTTTAATAATTTATTTGGTGTATTAAAAAAAAACAAAATTTCAAGGTCACCAGTTTTCAGTAAAGAGTGGAAACAAACTTTGTTGAAAATTCATTTGGGGTGTGTTTTGTGAAGTCACTGATCACTTTATACCACCCTAACAAAAACTTTTATTTTAAAAACAATCAACGTACGGAACACTAATTGTGCAAGTTCAACTTGCACTTGACCGGTTTTTTTTATTTAAATAAACTTTCACTTGATATTAAAGAATACTATCTTTAAATCAACGAAAAGTCTTAACTTAGGAAATATTCAGAACATGGTAACTTATTTGCTGAAAATGTAAAATGTTTACGGCATGCTTTTAATTTTATTATTAAGTAGCCTTAAAACAAAACATTCATTATTTGCTTAACATGGTGGTAGTACTATTGAATACTTAATACACTTAATATTAAGCAGATATTAACATAAAACAAACTTTTATGCCTTGATTAAATGAGAAGTAGTATTTCTTAGGAATAAATAGTGCAATTCGAAATTACTTTCCGACGTTTTGCCTACGATCATACCAGATTTCTTCGAAAGTAATTCCAAATTGGTACGATCCAATCTTAAGAACTATAATTTCTTAAGTAGATATTCATTAGAGCTGAATTAAAAATTATAATATTTATACATTTTTTACTCTTCACTTCCCACCTTTACTTTCCGAGATTTTTGTATTTATTCACATTTCAGGATCGGTAGATCGTACTCTTAACGAAATGAGATACCGATTTCAAATTTGGTATACATATACTTGACATAGGAATGGAACCTATACTTTTTGAACAATATCGCTTTAGGAAAAGGGGGTGGGTGGGGGTTGATAGATTCTGGGTATTTTTCTTTGTTTTTTGATGAGATAATGAATAAATATTAAGCATAATTATTTACAGTAAAATAAATTAAGGGGTAATGGAGTAGGAGGGGGGTTAGAGGAGCAGCTTTGTACTATATATATGTATATATATATATATATATATATATATATATATATATATATATATATATATATATATATATATATATGTATATGTATATAATACATTAAAATTCCGGTTTGCACTCCGTTCGTCTATCAAAGAATTTGCAAGACGTTTCGCTTATTTGGTATTTTCAAGTGCTCCTGCTGCTGCTGCTCCTTGATACTGTGCTAACTCGGAGTTAACTTCGACCGGCAGCAGCAGCAAGATCACAGTATCAAGTAGTAGCAGCAACAAGAGCACTTGAAAACGCCAAATGAGATTTTGGCGAAACGTCGTGCAAGTTCTTTGTTAGACGAACGGAATGAAACCCGGTATTTTAATGTATTACATTCCACCATCCGTGAAAACCTCTGTTGTAGCATATATATATATATATATATATATATATATATATATATATATATATATATACATATATATATATATATATATATATATATATATATATATATATATATATATATACATACATATATATATATATATATATATATATATATATATATATATATATATATAAATGTATATATATGTATCGGTTCTGAAAGTTGAATAGTCTGAAATTTGTGATATTTTTTATTATCTTTAATTTTAACACATATAGAGCAAACTACGAGGCATGTTTTTTAAGTAAGTACCGTTTTGCGATTCCGCCGCCGCAGCGATACGGTCGGCGTTCCGCGCATGCGCGCTGGTAACCTACATCTCATGTCTACGCACTGACGCCATTACAGTCTGATTCTTCATTGTATACGTTGTTTTACTGAGTGTTTAAGATGCCTCCGACAATCGTGAGTCCCGCCGATTGTGAAGTACGGGCTGTTATACGATTTCTTAGTGCTAAAGGCGTAAAACCGATCGATATTCATCGTGAGATCTGTGAAGTTTACGGACAAAACATTATGAGTGATGGAATGGTAAGGAAATGGGTGAGAGCATTTAAAGATGGCCGCACAAATGTGCATGATGAAGAACGGAGTGGGCGTCCTTCGGTCGTTAATGAAGATTTGGTGCAGAAAGTGGATGAAAAGGTGAGAGAAAACAGACGCTTTACAATTTCATCATTGTGCGACCGCTTTCCTCAATATTCAAAACATTTGTGATACAGTAGTTAACAAGTCAGGCGGCAGAATTTTATGAGGAGGGTATTCAAAAACTGGTGCCACGTTATGACAAGTGCCTCAATATTCACGGAAATTATGTAGAAAAGTAGATTAAGGTACAGGCTTTCATGTAAAAATAAAATTATAGCGATATCTTTGCACGTCTTTTTTTAATTCCAAAACCGTACTTACTTAAAAAACATGCCTCGTATTAGGTTTCAGTTAAAAAATTTTTGAAGCCTTCCCTTCCCTCAATTTGTTGTAATTAATATCTTACCATAAAGTACCTATTAATTAAAATATCGCCTTTTTGTGTCTGGATTAAGTTATTCTTTTGAACAAATTGACATATTTGGACGAGCTGAGTCGAACGACATCAAAATTGCGTCTTTCCATCCAATAGGCGGCGAGATATGGAATAAAGTCAGATCTTATTTTATAAAAGTGCAGTCAAGGATGCCTGAAATTGTTTTCAGACAGCGTATCATAAAACGTATTTTAATAAAGCTAGACACCAAAAAAGTTTCAGGGCGCTGACGGTATACCCACGAGAGAACTAACACCAGTGTAACACTACTTTTCAACCTATCCTTCTGAAAAGGAATATTTCATTCCAGCTGGAAATGCGATACAGTTCATCTGATACCCAAAAAAGCAAGAAGACTTTGGCCACCTACCGACCAGTCGCACTGCTTTCAATAATATAGTATATTATATAATATAAATAATAGAAAGGGCATCAGCATGTACTAAATATCTTGAGTAATTGAATATTATAGCGATCATAAATATGCCTTTCGTAAGCAAAGAGCAACAAAAGATCTTCTAACTTATGTAACATGTATTTAGAACAACTCAATTGACCACTTTGGAGAATCTTGATATAACATATTCAAGGTATTCGACCGTGTTGGCTAAGTTACGCTCTGATGGTATGTCTAAAAAGTTGTTTATGGCATGCTTCCTCAGAGATCGTTCTTTACTAATGACAGTCGAAGGATTTTTTTCTTCTTATACCTTCACTATCCAGTATGCCCCAAGGCGCCATACTGTCTCTTACTATCTTTCTCATTTACTTTAACGATCGCCTGAGAAGGACCAGGAATTTAATCTACCAGCTTGGTAGATGACGGTACGCTTATTTCTTCATTTACTTTAAATTCGAACATCGACTCATGCGAATATCCATAGATAGCAGGAAGTCGTTCAACTTTATAAAGACCTGGAAGAAATTCTATCTTGGGGTGACAGTAACCAAGTACAATTTAACGCTATAACAATCCAAGCTGCAGTTTTTTCTAGAAAAATTAACATTGCTGTACCCGATATAGTTATATCGGGGCACTCCATTCCTCTAGCATCGTTAAAAGAAGTACTTGACACTTTACCGATTGTTACCAAAAAAAAATCTTCAGTGTCAATTATGTTAGTACCATTAAAAACACAATCATGGTACTTGATGGAAACACACTGGAAAAGACTTTAAATTCTTCAGAATATTATAACTTTTGTGCTTTCATAATTGAATTAACTCGTCGATAAAGTAGGGGTTGTACAGGGTGAGTCAACGATAGAGTAAAGTTCATTTTCTCATTTGTTTCGGGAATGACGAAAAAATGTTAAACACAATAGTTTTAGGGAATGTTAAGGTGCATAGTTTAAAATTATTTTTGAGTATACAGGGTACTTCAAAAAAGTGCAGCCGATATAACATATGTTTTTTTTAAATAGAACATCCTATTTTCTAATTTATTTTTTAAATTCTGCATAAAATTTTATAACTTTTTTATTAATAATGTTATATACCTAAACCTAGTAGTTTTTCTAATATTTCAATTTATTTAAAAAAATACTAGTTTTTCAGTTGTGTAAAAGATTTCTAGTAGCGCTGTTGTTTCTGTAAGTGGAATACTTATAATTGGTACGAGCGTTCTAAAGAGATGAAAAAAAACATATATGTAAAGGCAGTTACAGGGTGTTCAAAATAAATTTATGCATTTCGACTATTTTAGATTGAAAAAACTCAAATTTTTTAAATGGCACACCCTGTATATTATTATTTTTTCTGATAGATTTTACAAAAACCCTCCAACTTTTATCAAGTATATCATATACTTATTTCTAGTAGTTTTTGATTTATTTTGAATTTTTCAATTTTTACCCTTGTTTTTAATACACTTACGCTATTGTGAAAACATAAACAAATAGTTAATAATAATTTTAGTATAGTTTTCAAAAATAGATCCGTCTACTTGAATACACATGTTTAGTCGTTTTACTATATTTTCCTTCACACGCATAAAGGGCGTTATTGTCCTGCACGCATCCTGTATCCTATTTTTCATATCTACTGGTGTTTTAGGGGGATTCACATAGACATCCCATCCCTACCGATTCATTTTTGTGGGTAACGCTGGTTTAAAAATTCCCGAACTTCTCGGTGGTAATGAGCAATGTCTTGTTGAATCCACATTTGTTCCCTTTCAAAGTTATCAACTTCTTCAAGAGGGTGGGGTAATTCGTTTTGCAAAAAATCTAGATATCTAGGCATGTTAAGGGGTTCGCGGAAAAAATATGGACCAATAATTCGAAAATTTAATATTCCACACAATGCATTAAGCGACCAATGGTTTTGGTTTTGAATTTCCCGGACCCAAAATGGATTAACTGTTGAATAATGCATGTTATGGCTGTTAACTGCTCCATTACTACGAAAAGTAGGTTCATCAGAAAACATTATTTTGGATAAAAAATTTGCATCGACCTCTATTACTCTATTCATGGTAGTACAAAAGTTTACTTGTCGTTCAAAATCACGGTCTTGGGATGATACTTGCATTTTCTCGTGGTGCGATTAGCGGTAGATTGAGATGTGTCAGACAAGTCAGTTAGTTAAAGGCTGCTGACTTGGGGATTATTTTCAACATGAAGTAAAATCTCGATTTCTTTTTCCTCATTGGTAGCATTCTGGTGTACTACTTTCGGTTTCGTATACTCAACGCTACCACTACCATTAAACCATTCCATTAAGCACTGAAAAGATTTTCTAGGTGGTATACGTCTATTAGGGTACTTCGCTCCGTAAAGCCTTACTGCCAAAAGACAATTTTTTCTTGCCTCGCCCAGTATATAAACCATGTCAATTAATTCATTTTTAGGAAAATCCGTAACTATTACTTTTATACGTCACTTATTACAACAAATTAAACTATTTTTACTTGCTTAATAGACATCTCAAAATGTGACAATGCCTACATTTTTGTTTTGCCTTGGCAACTATAATGTTAGAGCGTAAGTGTATTAAAAACGAGGGTAAAAATTGAAAAACTCAAAATAAATCGAAAACTATTAGAAATAGGTATATGACATACTTAATAAAAGTTGGAGAGAAAAAAAAAAATAATAATATACAGGGTGTGCCGTTAAAAAGTTTGAGATTTTTTCAATTTAAAATAGTCGAAATGCACAAATTTATTTTGAACACCCTATAGCATCTAATTCAAATTTTTTTACATATATCTTTTTTTCATCTCTATAAAACGCTCGTACCAATTAAGAGTATTCTACCTTTAGAAACAATGGCATTATTGGCATTTTTTTACAAAACTGAAAACTAATATTTTGTTAAAAAAATTGAAACATTAGAAAAACTACTAGGTTGGGGTATATAACATTAATAATAAAAAAGTTATAAAATTTTAGGCAGAATTTAAAAATAAATTAGAAAATAGGACGTTCCATTTAAGAAAACATATTTTATATGAGGCGTTGCGGATAATAAGGGCGAACTCAACATTGGGTCAAATTTTTTTTTTTTATATAATTCTATTTTATAGTACTTTTCCTACATCACATACCGGTCTAATTGTTGAGTTCGCCCTTGCTTCGCCTTCAAATTTCAGTATCAAATAAATGAAAAATTTCGAACAGGTGATAGCCGGGCGGGTAGTAAGGGCGAACTCAACAATTTCGCGCGGAGCAACCGCCGGTATTGCGTCACTAAATGAGGTTTACTTGAAATTTTACGCTTTCTGCGTGTTAGTTCAAGTTAATTTTGAAGTTAATACGTTTATGTTTTGTTTGGTTTTGTTGCTTCTTTTTTTTAAGAAAAGTATGGCGCAACCTGGACCTTCTAGTAGTGAAGTAAGTGTACAACATTTAGATGGTAGTGCTGTGTCGGGTTATTCGCGAAAGAGACCTGCTAAGATGAATGATTGGCAAAAAAAACGAGTGTAAGTTGAAACGAAATTCAGGAAGTGCTTACATTTCAAGAAATAACAAAAGGCACGTTGTTGCCCGCAAAATTGGACCTCCTTGCAAGTGTGGATGTTTTTGAGAAAATAGGCGCTGAACTGGTCACCAATATTTTTGACTCTTTTTGGCAAATTGGAAACTATGATCTACAGAATGCTTACTTATCAAAATTGTTGATCTGCAATGATGTAAAAAGATCTTACGTAAAGGGGCGTCCAAGTCGTACCCTGAGACGCATTCAATATAATGTGACTGTTGATCACGCTAATCGTGAAGTTTGTCGTACTGCGTTTTATAACATTCATGGCATCTCTGAAAAGCGCGTTCGAGTCGTACTTGACAAAACCAGCAGAACTGGTACTGTTACAACGGATCAAAGGGGGAGGTGTGAACCCGCGAAGAAAAAATAGGAAATGACGATCTTTCTAAAGTAAAAGAACACATCATGTCACTA
The DNA here is from genome assembly GCA_019049505.1 of Pachyrhynchus sulphureomaculatus. Classification (NCBI taxonomy): domain Eukaryota; kingdom Metazoa; phylum Arthropoda; class Insecta; order Coleoptera; family Curculionidae; genus Pachyrhynchus; species Pachyrhynchus sulphureomaculatus. The sequence goes on from JAHKBH010002081.1 coordinate 18,183, forward strand.
CCTACTGTCACCAGTCATTACAGTCGCGCCAAAAGCCCTCATCGAAAATACTTACCTGTTGGACTTAATATTAAAAAGCTCTATTCTCTTTACAATGAATGGCTTACGGAAAATTACCCTGGTTACAGCCCGGTAAATCAGCACTATTATCGTGATACGTTTAATATGCAGTTCAAAAGTATAAGTTAATGATTGAAAGCTGTCGCCGAAAAAACCAGTTTTGCGTTGTCCAACTTAGACAGGACATGATTTTCAATTTCTCTAATTTTCAAAAGAAAATTACTAAAATGCAGATGGCTGGTGCTAAGTTTAAAGATGGAAAGATCTTTGAATTTACAAATAACTTTAAGCAAGGTTTCTACATTCATTCTGCTTACAATTTGGATGTCAAAACGGCAGTCAAACTACAAAAAGGCAAGGTGAAAAACTATGATCCTGATCATTTTCATTTGGCCAGTGAAACACTGACGAGACTTTACAGTGCTCCCATTAAAATACCAGCCCCCAAATTAAAGGACATTCAGGACTTGTTACCGTATGTTCCCCTACCTTGGAGTCGGTACTTTACTAACATTATAGCCTCTCAAGACGCAGCAACGAATAAGAGCACCGAAAATGAAGTTGTGTTGGACGTTGTTATGGACGATGACCAAATAGATTAAAACTGAACTTGGCTAATTTCTTTAGTTTTTTTTTTATGTTAGTTTCAATACCATATTTCCACTGTTTTGTATGTTGTATCAAGTAACTATTTTGTAATAACAAAACCTTTAATTAAAACAATAACCTTAAAATTAAATAAAATGTGTTCAAAATTTTTAATACCGGTCTAATTTTTTCCCAGGTATTGCCAAGTTTAGGTGATAATGTAGCATCAGAAACGAACAGTAAAATATGAAAAAAAATACACAAATAAATATTTAAAAAACATTTAAAAATTCACGGAATACACTATTCTACTTAAGTAAATAAAAAAAGCTAATAAATTATAAATAAATAATAAAAACCTAATTTTGCCAATATTTTCTTGAGTTCGCCATTTAGATTTTTCTATAAATTCAATTTTTTTCGAAACTTCATTTTGTTGAGTTCGCCCTTACTATCCGCAACGCCTCATATCTGCCACACTTTTTTTGAAGTACCCTGTATACTCAAAAATAATTCTAAACATTCCCTAAAACTATTGGATTTAACATTTTTTCCTCATTCCCGAAACAAATGAGCTAATAAACTTTACTCTATCGTTGACTCACTCTGTACTATGTAAATGTGTCGTCCATACTATATTATTCGTCAATGGTCTTTAGCGTGCCTTCAAAAAATACGTCTAGGTGATTTCATGTCGTATTCCTTACTATTCTATGACTCACTAGAGTAAATTTAACTTAATTGAAAAATCGATAAATATTTTAAACGTCATAATAATCAATAATACAGTGGTGTACCACCTGATAAGTTTACTATCACACGTTGATAGACTTTTGACTAAAATTATCACCAATAGATTAAAAGATAAGTTAGACTCCTACCTACCTCGAACAGGCTAGTCCTAGATCCGGCTATAGCACATTCGACCACTGACAGACAATGATAAATATCCCAGGGAAGAGTAATGAATACAACTTTGAACTCTAGGTAGCCTACGTGGACCATGAGAAGGCTTCTAATTTTGGTGAAATGTAGGCAATTATCAACGGCTTGAACAACTATAAAATTGACTCTAGATACATTACCCTTATCAAAGATATATGAAAACGTAAAGATGTACATACGACCTAGTACAGAACAATTACCTATAGGAAGAGGTATAAGACAGGGAGGTACAATTTCTTCCAAGCTATTCATTATATCTCTAGAAGATGTATTTCGCCAACTAGAGTAAACAAAGAAGGGCCTAAAGATGTTGTGCATCTGAGCCATTTAGGGGCCGCAGACAATATTGTAGTCATCAGTAGCAAACCATGAGTTACACGAAATGATAAATGAATTAAAGTACCACTCAAAAACAATTGGCCTTAAAATAAATTCCAGAACGAATTTATTTGGAACTTGTGTATTTAGTAACCGCTTTAGTACCTTCGCTAACGGCGTGTTTGGCCAATTCAGGTAACAAAAGTCTTACGGCCGTTTGAATTTCTCTACTGGTAATCGTAGATCTTTTGTTGTAATGAGCAAGACGGGAAGCTTCAGCAACAATACGTTCAAAAATATCATTAATAAAAGAGTTCATGATTGACATCGCCTTACTGGAGATTCCGGTATCGGGATGAACTTGTTTTAAAACTTTGTAGATATAAATAGCGTAGCTTTCCTTCCTCCTTCGCTTCTTCTTGTCGGTTTTAGATATATTTTTCTGGGCTTTTCCAGCCTCTTTGGCAGCTTTTCCGCTTCTCTTCGGTGGCATTTTACTATCTATTCGGTACGTACAAACGCCTGAACAGTTGAAACGAGAATAATACTGACCATTAGTGCCAAACGGTTTTATGTCCGACTAAACTCCCTTAAGAAGCCCCACCCATTTACAATTTTAGGAATAGTTTGTAGTGATTGGTCGCTATTTTAGGTATATATATGGCAAATGGAAATTTTATTATTATATTCCAAGTCTAAAAATACCCAATGCTTCAACTGCCAATTATTTGGCCACTCATCCCATCTGTGCAGGGCCCCGCCCAAATGTGTTAAATGCGGGCAGGGGCACCTCACGTCCACATGCCAAAAAACGCGGGACTTACTTGCCAAATGTGTAAACTGCGAGGGTGAACATACAACCTCCTACAGAGGCTGTCCCAAACACCCGTCGCAGCGACCCGCAACTAACCCAGCTAACTCCCAAGCCACCTTCTCCTGGGCAAACCGTCGTCAAACGGCGGCTCCCCCAGCGACCTCAATTCCAACAAACATGACCGACGCCCTTACATCTATCAATAGCATGAATTCTGCCATGCAAACCTTCTATAAAAACATCCAAAACTTTCAACAGCTTTTCGCTACTTTCATGCCCCTGCTTAATTCCAACGCCCAAGTATGAGTAAGCGACCAAATAAGATCTCTCCTAAAATGCTAAACATCTTGTCATGGAATGCCAACGGCATTCGCGACAAAAAGCATGAACTTCTCCATTTCCTACAAGACCATAACGTCGACGTAGCTCTAATCCAAGAAACCTTTCTAAAGCCCGGCATCCGATTCAGTCTTCCTAACTACACTGTTTACCGCAACGACAGAATCAGGGCCCGCCTAGGGGGGGGACCATGATTCTTGTCAAGCACTCCTTAAATCACTACCAACCACCCCCCCTTCCTCTTGTCCAAACTGAAGCCACGCCCATTGCCATAACCATGGCAAACAACACCACCATCCACCTCTTCTCGGTCTACCAACAAAACGGTGACCAACATCCCATCGATCCTGCAGACTTCCATCTGCTGTTTGGCCCTGTCAATCAAAAGACCGTTCTGGGCGGAGACTTCAATGCCAAAAACGTTCTCTGGGGAAACCTAGCTACGAACGCTAATGGCATTGCTCTCGACGCCATCCAGAACCAAATCCCATTCAAACTCATAGCTCCAGACGAGCCCACCCACATTGGACACGGAAGACCGGACTTTCTAGATATTTTTCTTCTAAAAAATATCAACCTCCGGCATAACATTACTGTCATTCATGACCTTTCGTCTGACCATCTACCGGTCATTTTTACACTGGGAAATCCGGCCGACAAAATGAATGCTACAGTCACCACTTTCAGCACAGATTGGGACCACTTCCAACGCATCTTGGCGACCACGGGTCCCATCCCAAAAATTTCCACAACCCAGGATCTGGATTCGGCAGTCAATAAACTGACTGCTGATATCCAGACAGCCCTTGCCCAGGCCACAACGTCACGAACCCAACCAGTCTCTTCTCAAAGTAGACTACCCCCAGCTATCAAAGAGCAGATCAGGGATAAAAACCGGCTGCTCAGAAGAGCCCTCAGGACGGGAGACCCCCGCCTCCAAAGGCTCGCAAATCAAGCAACGCAGCAGGTGAAAGACTCACTTGCTGAATTCCACAGCAGCAGGTGGGAGTCCAAAGTAGAATCCCTCACTACCCAGGACTGTTCTCTTTGGAAAATGGCAACAGCCCTTTCCAATGACGAGCCCTCACCCACGCCGGCACCACAGCCTCCACAACCCAGGAGAAGGCTGACCTTCTGGCAGATCTGCTAGAGGAACAGTTTTCTCCTAACACTCCTGCCCATCCCGATCCAGCCCGCGATCTTAGGGTCGCTACAACCATACAGACCCTAAATCTTGCCCAGCCCCCTCGCAATACGTACTTCACAACCCCCTCCGCTGTTAATGAGATAATTCGATTTACCTCAATCTGAAAAGCCCCAGGTCATGATAAAATCACAAATAAAGCCCTCAAAAAACTCCCCAAGAAACAGATCTCAGAAGCCACCAATATCATTAACAGCATACTGAGACTCAGCTATTTTCCACTCTACTGGAAAAAAGCTGAGGTCATTATGATCAAAAAACCAGGCTCTCCATCCCACGAGGCAAGCAGCTATCGGCCAATCAGCCTACTTCCAGGCCTTGGCAAGATAGCTGAAAAAGTCATCCTCGAAATCGTCAGAGCAAAGTCCACAGCGCTCCGTGTTGTCCCTGACGAACAGTATGGCTTCCAGCCCCTTCATGGCACCATCCATCACACCACGAAACTCGCCCAAACCATTTCGAACAGCTTCAACAAACGTCACAAAGTTGGAGCTGTGTTTCTCGATGTAGGAAAGGCCTTCGACCGAGTCTGGCACGAAGGCCTCATTCTGAAACTGATCCGACACGGCTACCCCCTTTTCATTAACAAACTCATTCAATCCTTCGTCTCTGACAGAACATTCCAAGTCAGAGTCGATAAGGCCACCTCCGAAGTCAAGGCCATTAGAGCCGGAGTCCCTCAAGGTTCCGTCCTCTCCCCCCACCTCTTTAACATTTTCACAGCCGACATTCCAAAAACGGATCAGACTACCCTACTCCTGTATGCTGACGACACAGCCATCATAGCAGAATCCAGCAGCTACAGAATCATCACCAGTAGATTGCAGCGCCACCTGAACGTCCTCGCCCCCTGGTTCGACCGATGGAAGATCCAGCTAAACCCATGTAAGACACGGGCCATCGTCTTCGCCAAAGGCAACGGCACTCCTTATGGACAACTCCAGCTCCAGGGATCCCGCATCCAATGGGCAACCACCATCAAGTACCTGGGAATCCAGTATGACAAACACCTCATCTGGAAAGACCAGGTCTGTGCTGCCTCAAGGAAAGCCAAGCAACTACTGGCCAAGCTGTACCCAATCATCAGCCGGTCCAGTAAGTTGCAACCAAAAATCAAGCTGCTAATTTATAAAATCATCGTGAGGGCAGGACTCACACACGCCTGCCCTACTTGGTCTAAACTCACCAAGACACGCAGAGCTCAACTTCAGGCAGTACAGAACAAGGCCCTGAGGATGATCACGGGAGCCCCATGGTTCGTCCGAAACCGTCAATTGCATAGAGACCTCGGTGTGCCAACAATCAAGGCACACATGAGGTCCACCAACATCAAGTTCTTCGCAAAGGCGCTACAAACACCCAAACGCCACCATAAGGAGCGCATTCCCCCCAACGCCCGCCATGACTATCCAAGACCTTCTGACCCCATATCCGACGAAGACGATGGCCCTCCTCCACCCCCATGAAGATTGTAACCTAGATTAAGTTTAGAATTAAGTTCTAGATTAGTTTAGAATTAAGCTCTAGTTAGATTAGTCAACCAATGTAATTAAAACCCAATGTCCTAGGTTAAGTTAATTAGGATTACTGTATAGAACCTAGGTTAAGTAGTATAGGAATATAAGCTATCATAAATGTAAGTAAGAGGCATAGCCTAACTTAAATTCAATAAAGACAATGAAAATTTATTATTATTTTCAATCGTGTTGTAGCGGAGTGCGGTTCATAAGATTTGTAAAGTAAAAATTATAATAAAAGAAATTTAAAATGTCTGGTCGTGGTAAAGGTGGCAAAGTTAAAGGAATGGCGAAATCTCGCTCCAGATATGACAAAATTATTATCCAAAACTGATAACGACATACTTATAAATTTAGAAGAAACAACTCTCGAAATTGCTGAGGATTATATGTATTATATATTAATTCAGAAGAAATGCCAGAATAACCGAAGATGAAATAGAAGCAACAATAAAACACATGAATAATAAAGCACCAGGACCTGATGAAGTACTACTGAAGCTTATAAAAGAAGGAGACGTGAAAGTCATACAACTATTAAAAATTTTATTCAATAAATGTCTGGAAGAAGGGAAGATACCAGAAGATTGGAATAAGTCCGATGCAATCCTATTTTTTAAATAACCGATCAAGAGCAAGTCGAAGTTGCAAAATTAGTGTTCCGTACGTTGATTGCTTTTAAAATAAAAAATTTTGTTACGGTGGTATAAAATGATCAGTGACTTCACAAAACACACACAAAGTTTATTTCCAATCTTTACTGAAAACTGATGACTTTGAATTTTTTTTTTGTATACCAGATAAATTATTAAAGGTAATGCACTCGTGATCATTTTCGTTCAATCTACATCCCGTGGAGAATATTCCAGAATTTTTTCAAAATTTCTTTATCAGTACTTTTCGAGATAAGGTGGGGGGGACAGCGATTTTTTCGCGATTTTTTAAAAATAATACAGAGAAAAGTGTGCGCAAGTATTACATTATATACGAGGCTGGTTTGAAAAGTCCGTGCAAAAATAAAAACTATTTATGTGTTTGGGGGTAAACCTTTTTTATTTTTTCGACATAGTCTCCTTTTAGGCTTATACACTTCGTCCAACGATGTTCTAGTTTGTTGATCCCTTCCGAATAATAGGATTTGTCCAAGTCTGCAAAAAAACCCATTAGTGTCTGCAATCACCTCCTCGTTTGAATAAAATCTTTGTCCCGCCAGCCATTTCTTCAAATTGGGGAAATAAATAGTAGTCCGAAGGAGCCAAGTCTGGAGAATAGGGGGGATGTGAAACGAGTTGGAATCCTATTTCCATTAATTTTGCGACCACAACTGCTGAGGTGTGTGCTGGTGCGTTGTCGTGATGGAAAAAGGACTTTCTTGTGGGCCAATCGCGGGCGTTTTTCTTGCAGCTCGGTTTTCAAACGGTCCAATAACGATGAATAATATTCACCTGTAATAGTTTTTACCCTTTTCCAGATAGTTGATGAGGATTATCCCTTGCGAATCCCAAAAGACAGTCGCCATAACCTTTCCGGCCGAAGGAACGGTCTTCGCCTTTTTTGGTGCAGATTCCCCCTTGGTAACCCATTGTTTAGATTGTTGTTTGGTCTCAGGAGTATAGTAATATATCCATGTTTCATCCACAGTGACGAAACGACGCTTAAAGTCCTCCGGATTCTTCTGGAACAGCTGCAAACCATCCTTGCAACACTTCACACGATTGGTCAAGCGTGAGCAATCGCGGCACCCATCTTGCGGATAGCTTTCTCATGTCCAAATGTTTATGAAAAATATTATGTATCCGTTCAGTCGAGATGCCCACAGCACTAGCAATCTCACGCACCTTAACTCTTCTGTCATCCATCACCATATCATGGATTTGATCAATGATTTCTGGGGTCGTACCTCCACAGGCCGTCCAGAACGTTCAGCGTCACTTGTGCCCATATGGCCAGTCTGAAAATTTTGAAACCACTTATAAACTGTTCTAATCGAAGGTACAGAGTTACCATAATATTTATCAAGTTTCTCTTTAGTCTCCTGAGGCGTTTTGCCTTTCATAAAGTAATGTTTAATCACCACATGAAATTCTTTTTCGTCCATTTCTTGAAAATTACTCGACTTCCTTGATTCACACGAATGCCAAACACAAAGAAATAGACCAATATGGCTGAAACTTGGTGTGCGTTCATTCAAGAGATGCTACTAACTAAACATGACGTCGATACGCGCCGGTGGTGCCATCTCTCGGACTTTCCACGGACTTGCCAAACCAGCCTCGTATATATTCTTTACTCGTATTTTCACAAGCTTTCATTTGACACCACACTTAGTAAAAAAAAAATTTTTTTTCACTTCTGATTTCACCCCCCAAAACTAACCCCTTAAGTCAAAATTTAACTTTCAAAAACGACACGGCTCTGATGACGCCATCAATTACTATATTCTTACCAAATTTCAACTTTCTATGACGAATAGTTTCGGAGAAAATCGGGTGTGACAGACAGACAGACGAACAGACAGACACCGAAGTCATCTTATAAGTGTTCCGTACGGAACACTAAAAAGGGGATACCATAAATGTGAATTGGACAATTATAGACCAATATCCCTATTGTCACAAATGGACAAAATATTCTCCAGAATAATCAGTAGCAGATTAAATAATAAACTAGAACTAAACCAACCTATAGAACAAGCCGGCTTTCGAAAGGATTTCAGTATTTGTGATCACCTACTTACAATCAAAACTGTGATAGAAAAAGCCACAGAATACAACCTACCTTTGTACATAATATTCATGGATTACCTGAAGGCATTTGACAGCATAGAAACTTCGGCGGTAGTGAGGGCATTAAATAAAAGCAGAGTTGATTCCAGATACACTCATATTATAAAAGAAATAAAGCGGAAATGGCAATTGAAAGACATAAAGTCATAACTGTACCAATAAATAGAGGAGTAAGACAAAGCGACCCAATGAGCCCAAAACTATTCAATGCTGCTCTCGAAGAAATTTTTAAAGAATTGCGATGGGAAAGCAAAGGTATAAACATAAATGGAGAAAGACTGAATCATTTAAGATATGCTGATAACGTGGTTATAATCTCGGACAACATAGAAGACATACAGGAAATGTGGAATGAATTAAAAACGAAGTCAGAGAATTGCTACTCAATATAAACAAAACAAAAGCCATAACAAATGTAGAAGAGCCACAAAACATACGGCTAGATAACAGAACACTAGAATATGTAGACGAATATATATATTTGGAACAACTGGTAAAATGCGGAAAATCAAACCAGACCGTAGAAATAGAAAGAAGAATTAGATTGTCTTGGGCGGTTTTGGCAGACAGAGACAAATATTGACAAACAAAGGTATCCCTCTGAAACTACGCAAAAAAGTTTACGATCAATGTGTTTTGCCTGTTTTGATTTATGCATCACAAACATGGACATTTACAAGGGCTAAAATGGAGAGATTAAGCATAATCCAAAGAGAAATGGAATGACAAATGCTACACATAAAACTCAAAGACAAAATAAGAAATGAATGCATAAGAAAACAAACAAAGGTTACAGACTTGAAAGAGCGGTTGCGACCCAGAAGTAGAAGTGGGCAGGACACAAAATGAGACAACCTGATAATAGATGGAACAAAAAGAATGGAGACCACGGACAGGAAAACGAGCGCGAGGAAGACCACAAACAAGATGGAAAGAAGAAAAACTCAAAACCGTGAAAAATGGAGGATGGAGGAGGAGGTCTATGTCCGCCAATGGGCGAGTGATGGCTGAGATGATATGTATCTGGGACAAAAAATTACTACGACGAAAGATAGTGTCTCGGATGTAATTTCAATAAGAATCAGGCTAGGATGGTACGCATTTGGAAAATCAAGTTATATATTTAAAGCTAAAGACATTCCAAAGTTTATAATCAGTGCATTCTACCCGTAATTATGTATGGACTGGACACTGAATAAAGCCCATATGAAAAACTGGCGCGAACCCAGAGAGCACATGACAGACGATCGGTATAAATCTTAAAGATAGAAAAAGAAACAAGTGAGTACGAGAACAAATGAGAGCAAAGGATATTATAGAGCTTGTCGCAGGAAGAAAGTGGTAATGGGCTGAACATGTAGTACGTACCACTGATAACACAACTCTACAAAAAAATTTTTTGTTTTTGTCCTAAATTTATTTTATGATTTTTCTATTCATTATGCTCCAAAATAAAGGAAAAGTACTCACATTCCATATAAAGCTTGCTTTTGTGGTAGTTTATGATAATAATACATTTTTTAAGTTATAGGAGAAATATTAAATAGTTCTGGTATATTTAAAAATACCGCGAAAAAATAAACGGGTCGTAACTTTCAAACAGTGTCTACAGATGTCACTTAAGTGATAAACAACAATTGACTGTTTTGTAGAAGACTTAAAGAGGTTAAAAAGTCGTCGAGAAAGAGTAAATTTGATGCTGATGCATTTTGTTATATACACTCCTGGACAAAATTAACGCAATAATATATTAAATCATACAAATCTCTATAATAAATTAATTTTAATAATTTTTTATGGACATTGGTTACACTAAAAGTTAGAAAAAACTTATTCGGATACTTTAAAAGTGAATTAGCTACCAAATTTCTCTATAAGATTTGAAATTAAAATTATTCTTAAGACCTAATAACAAAATCGTTAAAATTATGTAATAATGAAAAAAATAAACTGGGACACTAGTAGCAAAATTAATGGTGCAACTGGGACACTAGTAGCGTGTGTTGCCTCCTCTACTTCGGATGACAGCGTTAATGCACCTAGGCAGGCTTCTAATTAAATTTTGGATAAAATCTTTAGGAATTTGCTCCCATTCTGTGATAACTGCATTTTCAAGTTCCCTCAGGTGTCTAGGTGCAGGTATATGACGTTTCACATTTTTTCTTAAGGTGATCCCATACATGTTCTATCGGATTCAGATCCGAGCTTTTTGGTTGCCATTGCGTAATCGGTATATCAACTTGATTTAGAGAATCGAGTACCTCCCTAGCCACGTGAGGTCGAGCGTTGTCTTACATAAACAGGAAATTGGGGCCCCATAAAATCACCGAAAGGCATCACATGTTCTATTACAATATTCTCAAGATAGTAGTCAGCATTTATGGATCACGTACGGACAGGAACTAACTCTCAGTGCGAGCATCAAAGCAGATGCCACCCCAGAACATAACAGAGCCACCGCTGAATGGAATCCTTGCAGAAATATTGCAAGGAGCAAACCTCTCTCCTGGTCTTCGCTATACTCGCTCACGACCATCTGGATGTTTAGACTAACCCTAGTTTCATCTGTGAAGAAAACTTGTTTCCAATCATCCACAGA
>JAHKBH010002082.1:0-19291 GCA_019049505.1 Pachyrhynchus sulphureomaculatus
CAATTTGAAGTGAAAAATCAGTAACATTACATGGTCTTAAAATCTAGGAAAAAATGAATGTTACATTTACCCCCTTCCAAAAAGAAATAGACTACACTAGTCTATTAAACTTAGGCTACTTATGAAAAGGTACAAAGTGGTACACTATCACTTAATACTAAGGTCAGAACTTAAAACAAAAGTACAAACTTCGGACCTTACTACTAGACTTAATTCAATTAAGCACTAATATTAAGTACAATGAAAACCAAATGAAAATCTTTGCATGATCACAAGAATCTTATAACTAGACTTAACTTAATTAGACACTAAGGTTAAGTACATCAAAAAGCAAATAAAAATCCTTGCATGAACATAAGAAATACCTTTCCAAAATAACAATCGCGGTCTTTTTATATAAAAGAATCAGCTCTGTTATTGTTACCAAAACAAAAAAAAAAATATAACTTTGTCTAGACTCTTGTCTAAATCAAAAAAAGTGAACTGAAATAAAATATGAACACCCCCCTTAAAATATTTTAAGGATTGTCTGAAAAATTTTCTATTTCAGCAAAAGAAATTTATAAAAATTCTTAAATAAAGAAAAAAAATAAAAAAATGATTCTAGTGCAAACACTTACACTAAAAAGAAAAAGTCTTGTCAGACCATTTAGCACTAGGCCAAAAAAAAAAAATATATCTGGATAAATATCCAGACAAACGCTCGGGAAAAATCGCCATCCATGCTCTAGCTCATCGCTAAGAGAACATTCTAAATCTAGTATCACTACTAGTCGCACTCGGAAAATAATCGCACTCTATCGCGCAATGTCGACGTCCTAAGACATCTAGACATGCTAAAATCGCCAGGGAAAACGCTCTGGTTGATCGCCAGATAATCGCACTCTATAACGCAATGTCGACGTCCTAAGACATCCAGACATGCTAAAGTCGCCAGGGAAAACGCTCTGATTGATCGCCAGAAAAAACACGTCAGCTCATCGCCAACAAAACACTCTGGTATATCGCCAGAAAAAAAAAACTCGGCTCCTCGCCAAGAAAACACTCGGTAAATAGTCCTCGACTACACAAAGTCTGCGTTCTAAAAGAACTATCTCGCCATTAACATAGTGAGCAGCTATAAAAGCTAACGATATCACTATAGGCACAGTGAATAGCTACAAAAGCTAAAATTCACTCTAATCACAGTGAATAGCTATAAAAGCTAAAATTCACCAAACTGAATGATCCTGCTTCACAAAGCAATGTTCACTAAGAACAGAATGATTAGTCTGCGCACAACTAACATTCAAGGAAACATTCCCAACATAACTATATGAGACAGCAAGTCTCGAAATAGGACCTCCCTAAAGTCATAATCCTAAATATAGGAGTCCATAAGCAAAACGACTCAAAATCTCGCATTTTGAGCACATGCCCTCAGGCAACCAACATACACCGAAATATATACAGAAATATGTACAGAAATATATACAGAAATACATACAGGAGTTCAAATCCCAAACTCTTGGTTATGATAACTCCATACTGAGCTTGGTGAAAGCTCTTAGCAAAAGCTAATCAAATCTTCGGCACATCGCACCAAAGTGACAAATCTGCCTAGAAACATGAGCCAGAAAAAACGCCCTCCATCATTCTTCAGGGTGGCTACACAGAGATATAAAATTTAACCAGCATTGCGCTTCTCCAAGTTGCATGAAGAACCCTCGTTTACTGGTCTCGCCCTAGAACAACAACGAAAAGAATTTAATCCATCCCACATAACAGGAGACAAACACCTCACCACGATATACTGAAAGGTGGAGACAATAAAATACGGAAATGGTGACCCTGGTGTCCACCAACAAAAGGGAGTAGATTATAGCATCCACTAAACTAAAACGGTGTCTACCACACCACCATAAGTCAAAAAAAAATTTAATCAATAGGGTGTTCCGAAACACACTACTGCCAACAGCCTGTCACCACTAATAGGCTAATTGGAGCTGAGGTCGACTACAGTAGCTAGGCTCTCCTTTGGTTCAAATAGAAATAACCATTGGGTAACAAAACCCCTAAAGGTCCCAAAGGTCAAACGTTCACCCCCCATAGACTACCCTTCCAATCAGTCTGTTCCTCAGGAAGACTAACTCCCTGCCAAACGTCGTAACGGCATCTGTTAGCACCCGGTGCATCACAGCCTGTAAAAACAGATAACTCATGGGATACAACCAAAAAGTTTTATAAGGTTAACTTAACCAAGCTTCTAACGGAAATTTCCAAAAAACGAAAATGAGCTTAAAAAGCTACATGAAGCAAAAATTTCTCTATTTTTCGGTGGCAACGCAACAAAACTGTTGAAGACGACAAGAGCTTTTCCAGCTTAATCAGAAACAAGAAGAAAACATCGTTGACAGCTAAAATATTCGATCATGGTGTTAATCGTCTTCCTAGACAATAGCCTCTAGAAGAAACTGCTACAGGTATCAGGCATAACCGTTTTCTGTCAGCCCAAACTTCTAGATTACCTCTTGGAAATCTAAAAATTCGGTTAGGAATCTTCCTTCACTGCGCTTAGCCTCTCTTGACAAGGTTCTCATCTCGGTATCAGATTTTGATCATTTCTTTGTGAAACGACTGTCTTAGTCTGCTCTCACCTCTTGTAAATGATCAGCCTTTAGTTCTCCTGCAGAACTTCAATTTTCTATCAATCTGATAGTAAACCGAAAAAACTCAACATACGCCTATGAGTCCATGCAAAAAAAAATTTTAAAAAAATTAGTGACTCAAAGGTAACGTTTAAACGGCTCTGAAAAAAAATAGAAAATACCCTCAGTTTGTCAATTCAGAAGAAGATCTAAATCAAAATAATCCAAGTCTTAGACTTACTGGATAAACCAAACTCAATTTACTCTTAATTGCACCCAACATATACCACTAAGGTAATAGAAATACACCCACTCGGGTAACAAACTTTGAAATTGCTCACAAAAATTTTGACTCTACATCACACTACACGAGCTACATCTTGCGCTTGTCCTAACTCAAGATCACCTTGGATTGCCTCTAATCAAAATTTCGCTTCCAAGTGTCAAGAACTGGATATTATTTGGGGTCATAAGCAAATCAAATCCCGCGACCACCGACATACCAGTCTTATGATATATCCTGAGTGTGACTCCTTCGCAAGCTCGCAAAACTGAGTCGATGCTAAACATCAACCACAATCAACCTAAGTTTGGGATATGGCCAATACCCAAAACCTTAGCATTAAACAATAAAAGTAAGCTATTCTCTGCTCAACTTTTATAACAGTCAAAAAAAACGAGGTCGTCACCTCTACAGAGTAACATCAAAAAAAAATTTAAGCAATTAAGATAATGTAAATATAAATTATTCTTCTTCTGACAAACTTTCACTAGGGCTAGGTCCATTGAATGGTTTTAAGTCTTTAATATGCCATCGTCCTATTTTAGTCCCATCTAAATTAACTAAACCATAAACTAAATCTGAAATCTTTTCTCTAATCACGCAATGCACATACTTAGGTACCAACTTAGATGTGAATTTATCGGCTGCACTGGAAAGAATTTTATTTTTTCGCCAAACGTGATCACCTATATTAAAGGCAAAATCCCTTTTTCTAAGGTTGTAAGACTTACTGTTCCGTTCATAAGCCTTATGTATCCTACTACGCACGTCGGTGAAAATATCTTTTAAACCCTTTAAGTTTTCGGCATACTCACCCCTGTTACCCGGAATTATTTCGCTGTCAACATTGACATCCAAATCTAAATTTTTATAATACGATCCAGATAGAGGTATATGTCTGCCGTAAACTAAGAAAGACGGTGTGAACCCTGTTACTTCGTGTCTTGCGGTATTTATTGCTTGTTGGATTTTGGAAATATTGCCATCCCAAGTGTCATGTGAATCCACGTAACTTCTTAAAGCGGTCCCGATTGTTCGGTTATTACGTTCGACAAAATTACATTGTGGAGAGTACACGGGATTAAAACGGATATTAAAACCATAAGTTTCACTTAGGCTCTTAAAACTTTTAGAGGTAAACTGAGTACCGTTATCGCATATCAAGAGCGATGGAACACCGTGGATTAGAAAGACATTATTTTCCAAAATTCTCTCTATATATCCAGCTTTAGAGTTTTTTCAAAGGAAATAGCATGGTATACTTTGTAAACCAGCAAGAAACCACGAGAAGCCATTTATTTCCCTTTTTTGAACGTGGGAATGGGCCTACTAGATCAGCTGCTATGACTTGAAAAGGGTAATTAACCGTTTTCTCTTTTCCCATCAGTCCCATAGGTAGTGCATTTGGAGATTTCTGCGCTCCACATACTTCACAAGTCCTCACAAACTTTAAGATATCAAAACGCATTTTTGGCCAATAATACTGTTCCTGAACCCTGTGAAGAGTCTTATAAAAACCAAAATGACCAGAAGTAGGAGGAGTGTGACACATGTCTATAATTTCCTCTCTCTGTGGTTTAGGAACTAGTATTTTCCACTCGGGTACATTAACTTTTAAAGGCAACTGGTTTGGGATAAACTTGTACACGAAATCATTTTCCACCTTCCACTGCGGAAAAAATTTTGAGGAAATTCCTTAATTTGCTGCCGTAAATTATCGTACCATGGATCTATACGATCTATGTCTACTGTATCAATCCTTACGCCAATCTGTGCATTAAGACTGTTTTCGTCCGCTGTATGATCTGGGATTCTTGACAAAGCGTCAGGAATAACATTGTGGACTCCTTTTCTATGAATTAAATTAAATGTATGTTGTCTCAGCCTAATCGCCCAACGCGCTAGTTTGCCACTAGGGTTTTTAATAGAATTAAGCCACAATAAACTATAATGATCTGTTATGACCGTGAAAGGAACACCTTCTATGTAAGGTCGAAACTTTTCGATGTTAAAGAGTACTGCTAAACATTCTTTTTCAACAACCGAATAGTTACGTTCAGCCTTTGATAAAGTTCTACTGGCATACGCTATCACTCTTTCCTCACCATTGATTTTCTGTGTTAGGACGCCCCCTAAACCGGTATTAGAAGCATCACTAGAAATATAAAACTGTTGGGAAAAATCTGGTTGGGATAAAATTGGAGCTGAAACCAATAGCTCTTTAATCTTTATAAAAGATCTTTCTGCTGCGTTTGTCCAATCTATCGATTGTCCTTTTTTTCGTCCTTTCAAAAGATCATTAATAGGTTACAACAAGGTAGAAAAATTCTCAATAAAACGTCTATACCATGAACACATTCCTACGAAACGCTTAACTTCCGTAGTATTAGTAGGTCTCGCATAATTAACCATGCTTGCTACTTTATCCGGGTCGGTACGCAAGGAATTTGAGCCTACTATATAGCCTAAAAACTTTAGAGAAGTTTTGAAAAAATCACATTTGCTCAAATTTATCGTCAGTCCGGCCTCTTTCAATTTATCTTTTACTTCCTTAAGTAAGCGAATATGCGATTCGAAGTCTTCCGATGTTACTAAAATATCATCGAGATAGGTAAAAATATGCGGCTCATATTTCGGACCAAATATAGCGTCCACTAAACGTTGCTGAGTTTGAGCAGCGTTCTTTAGACCAAACGGCATAGTGACGAACTGAAATAGACCTCGGCCTACTACTGCAAAAGCGGTCTTTTCCTTAGAGGATTTGTCTAAAGGAATTTGCCAGAAAGCCTTTCTAAGATCTATCGAAGATACATACTTAGCATTCCTGAGTGATGTCAAAATTCTGTCGATGTTCGGTAATGGGTAGTTATCAAATTTGCTGACCTCGTTGAGCTTTCTTCCGTCAAAGCACAGACGATACTGTCCATCGGCCTTTTTCACCAATAAGATTGGAGAACACCAGGGACTGTTTGATTCTTCAATCACTCCGAGTTTCAACATTTCGTCTAACTCTTTATTTAATACTTTTGACATATAAGGAGACATGGCGAAGGGCCTTGTCTTTACAGGACTGGCATCAGCCGTATCTATAGACATGTTGATTTTATTCGTTCGGCCTAACCTATCTTTACTACTTATTTCATTGAAAGAGCTTATTACTTTTTCTGCTTTTAAGCGTTCCGTCCGCGAGAGATCATCTAGGGTACATAGACGCGAGAAAAGGTTTTCTAAAGAACTTTCTGAATAACAATCTTTAAAACTTGTTTGAGAGTTGACTTCTAGGGACTGTGGATACCACGAATTATTTTTAAAATTTACTAGAATTCCGAATTTTTGTGCAAAATCACATCCTAAAACCAAAGTATGTGATAGAGAAGGTACTACTAGAGCAGAGATTACTAAACAATGACCATTGCAGACTAGCGGCAACTCAACCGTACCTAAAACTTTTAGACGGCTGCCATCTGCAGTGGTAACACTTCTATTTTTGACATGGCATATTTTTATACTTAAACGACTTAAAATTTTAATACCATTCTGACCTACAACGGAGGCATTTGCACCAGAGTCAAATAAAGCCGAGAAATGGGCACCTAATAGATTTATCTTGATATGCGGTCTGTTATCTGAATATTTATGCACGAATAAAGGAGACATGTGACCATTTGGAGAAGCAGGAGTTTTAACTTGAGAAGGAGAATTTTTATTAGACTTAAAAAAAATCAGAAACTTTTTGTAACCATTTAGTCCAATCTGATCTATTGGAATATTTTTGTCCATCCGTGTTTCTAGAACGTTTTGGATTAGGGACTATACTGCTAACGTGAGCTTGTAACTTAGCCGAATGTTTAGAGGCTTTTTTGTTGGACTTTGTATATCCGCCTCGGTAATATACCGTCCTTACTCGTTTTTTGTACATTTGGGGCATGATGTTAGTCTCACACCAGTTGTTCCACATTTGAAACAAAATACCCTCTTTGGTGCTGTACAATTTTGGTAAGTGTGATTCGGGCCTGTGCAATTCCAACACGTGAAAATTGCCTTAGGTGAAACCGGCTTGTCGTTCACTTTAGCTGCAGTGTCGCTAATTTTAGAGTCATTATCTTTTCTTTTACCCGTTTTCTGGTTACTCCTAGGGTTCCGATTTACATTCCCAACCTTGTTTGTCGAGACTCCACTTCGGCCATTAGGATTATACTCTACTTGATGTATATTAGTTTCGCTTTTTGGTCTGCTCTTTTCCAACAAATAATCGGACTCTTCAAGTTTTCTACATAACCCGGCGAGTTCGGCTACCGAATTAATATCTAGTAGAGCTAACCGATTGACGAAACTAGGCAGAATATTCCTCCGTATAAATTTAACTTTGGTACTTTCCAAAGGCTTGATGGACAACCTACTAAATAAAGATTCCATGTGGGCAATAAAAATCACAGTGGACTCATTCTTCTTTTGTCGCCTCCTCTTTATTTCCGACCACAATTCTTCATCATCATCACAGTGCAAGAAGTCCTTCTTTAGCCTATCTACCAAGGAATGCCAGTCGTTGACACTTGATTTTATGCTTCTAAACCAAATGAAGGCATCGCCAGTGAAAAATTCAACAGCAGAGCTGAAAAGTTCATCTTCCGATACTTTCCTAGCTTGTGCTATTTCAGTCAGCCTCTCCAAAAAAAGGATAGAGTCTCTTTGAGTCTCCATTAAATTTCAATTGCCATTCGCTGACAGGAATATTTCTGGCTGCGCAATTCACGATTGGAGCTGGTACGTTTATGACTGGGGTTGTAATAGGCAACTGTGGTAACTCATGACCAGGAGCTATCTTTTCTGCAAGATTTGCTTCCATGAGCACACACGTAGCTATTGTTTCCTGAACATATTTGGAAAACTTCGACGCTTCCTCTTCGTCATCCGGCATGGGAATTCTTTGTACGCGACCCGCAACATGCGATAAACGTGACTTAACCCGGTGTACAAGTGAATCATTTGGATCGCCGTCATAACTATCGATTAAGTTTTGGATAGAGTTTAAACTCTTTTCGATACCAGCCGTTTCTTCTTTAAAAGACAGAGTGTCATCCCCTATTTTTATCGTTTTTTTTTTTTTTTTTTTTTTTTTTCCGGGCTCATTAATTTCTTTACTTAAGATCCTCGTTAGAATCTTTCTTTTATCCGCGACCGGACGTTCTGAGAAAGTACGACGGATTTTCAGTTCATAGTCTAACTCATATTCCAGTAGGTGATTGACTTTAAAATTGAAGGCTTCCATGATAAATGAATAAAATTTAAAAGAACTGTTTAAAAAGTCTTGAAAATATTTCTCCTGTGCTCCTAATAGTCAAAAAAAAATAAAAAAATATGTAAAGGCACTTAAAATATGTAAACTTCTTTACCAAACATTTAAAAAATCTTCGACAATTTCAAAAAAATTTCTAAGTATCGCCTTGTATTAAAATTCTTTTACCAAATATGTTAAGAATTTTCAACAAAAAAATCTCCAGATATCGTTTCGTATCAGCTAAGTATTTTTAATATTCATGCAAAACATCGGTGAGAAGAAAGAACAGTTTTTTGTTCGGTTAACCGCAAAATAAATCTAACACTGCAAAAAATTAAAGTAAACCAGCACATCTGCTAATCTGAACTATAAAGCTAGCTTTTAAGAAAAAAACAGGGATCACTTATCTTAGAGTCTATTAACAAAATTCAAATATCTATACCACCATCAGATAAATTGAAATAAAAAATTCTACAAATTTCCTGCTTTTGTCTTACTGCTATAATGTAGTTTCGTTTAATAAATATTATGAAATAAAAATATCTGCAAAGTTAGAGCTTTTACTTTGTTCGAAAGCTAGTACACTGAACCCTTTAAAAAAATAAAATTCCAAAAGCCCCGCGTTGACAGCGCTATTTTGTAGCCTATGAAAAGGTGTGTTTAATTGCGCCCCACGTAGACTGCGTCATCTTGTAACATGGGAAACTGTCCTCAGTTTGAGGCATCTTTTTTTTTGTACCCTGTGAGAAGTTGTTTGTCCCACGCTTGAGCGCAATTTTGTACCGTTTGAATATTGGATGCCCCAAGCTTGAGCGCAATTTTCTTGCAGCCCCGCTTTAATTTCTGATAATGAATCGAGTGAATCCTGATTTTAAAAGAACTAAAGAAATTAAACACACACCAGCTCAGTTTTCTTTGGTAGAGAGATATGGGTAAGAGATAATTTTTGTACGTCTTTTTGGAATTATTTTCTATTTTTAAAGAAACCTCAGCTGTACGACTTTTTGGGCACCATTCATTTTAAAATAGAAAGGATCTAACTTCAGCTAAAAAAATGAAAAAAAATACTGAAAGGGTGTACTGTTGGTAAATAAAAAAATCAGTTTGGTACAGCCGTTCTTATCCTGAAAAGTAAGATAGGTATTCAGTGAGACACTAGCTTTAATCTACAAAAAGAAAATTTATTCAAGTTTTTTTTTAAAAATAAAAAGTTCTAACCTTTGCAGTTTTACAGGATTACCAAAAAATTTTAGCCTAACTGGTAGTTATGGCATTTAAATTCTAAACTCTGACTACTCCCGAAGACGAAAAATAGTGCTTTTCACTTCACTTTTTAGTCAGTTCATATTGCTGTTAAGGCACTACTCAGGGATAAGTCTATGGAAGGATGTTTTGGTAACTTACTGTTTTTATTTCGGCTTCGATGGAACACGACCGATTTCACACTTTTCTAGTAAACACTTAGAGAGCCCACTACGGCTTTTCGTTAAAAAACTTGTGCTTTATTTAGCTCTCATGATTGTTGTAATGAGCCTTTACTGCAGCTCCGTCGAAGGAAGCTTCTTGGCGGCTCCGATGAAAATTCGCCTGGCTGCGGCTTGATGGTACTCAGCCCCGACAGTAGTTCTTCCGACCCTTAAATAAGTCGTGGGCCTTCTCTCGGTAATATCGCGACGCCGGAACCAAAAATCCGGATACACATTTTCAACCAATCCCGGCGTGCCGATTGATTCGGTCAGAAACCCGCACCTCACACTAATATACCGAACGGCTTGGAATCTTTGATTAATATACCGTTCGATACAAAAATGAAAATAAGTACAATTTGAAGTGAAAAATCAGTAACATTACATGGTCTTAAAATCTAGAAAAAAATGAATGTTACAATATATATATATATATATATATATATATATATATATATATATATATATATATATATATATCTTCTACTAAACAACCAACCGAATGTCGGGACAACTTTGAGTTTGCTGACATCACACAACAATCTCACTAAAGCCGATCAAGACGTTCCATATACCTATGCTAACATTTTCATTGTTGGAATCAATCATCATGCGTCACACACAGACATAGAAAACATTCAACAATCCTTTAATAACGTAACCCAATTCACCCAAATACAGGAAATTACACGTCCAACGCAAGCAAGAACAGACCTTACCATACGAGGAGGAAGGCAGGAGGATGAGGAATTCATAAATCATAGAGACCACTAAACACACAACAGATACCAGCACTTAGGAAATTTTTTTTCAACTCATAGCAAAACCAGCCTCCGAAACAGCCACAGTGAAAGCAGACCAAAAAACTACACACCTCTCGACTTAACGGCACACAGGAGGTGGACCACCTAGCAGAACACACACAGTTACACTTAAGTAGCAGGAAAAGATGAAAAGGTGGTCAGGAGGAAAACGACTTCCACGGAAAACACCGATACCAACAACAGAAAAAGACCCATCGTAAAATAAAAAACAAATCATACACCAGGTTTACAGGATGGGCAGCTATTCCCCTGATCTAGAAGGCTTCTTACTGTAGGTTGAAGAAAATGCTACCCCGATATAAAGAAACGGGGATCGAACACATAACAAGCAGAAAAAAAATATTAGCCAGAACGGAATACACAGCCAAATAGGACTCACGGCGGGCAAGCACTAGCGACAACATACAAACACATAGAAAACACATATGAGGCTCTCGTACTACACATACAAACACCAATATCCGTACTGGAAACCACAGTTTACAAGCTCTAACTGGGACATCAGTATCCAAACAAGATACAAAAATATCCTCGCAAGGCGCCACTATTACCCGACTAATACTTATCAATACCAAAAAGGAAAAAGTCACCTATCTGATTTAACATAGCTGTTTCTAAAGACGGAACAGAAACCATCTTACACGAAATACCGCAGAAAAAATCTCCCAAAGACACAGACCTTGGCAGTAGAAAGAAAAAAGGCTCTGGAAACAAGAAAATAGTCCCTCATTAGTTCTCCCCTGGTTCATCTCAGCCATCCAGGGCTTACACCAACATACATCTCACACCACACATAGTACATTAGGACAAACATACACTAAAACATTCAGAAGTCAGTGATTTTGAAAACGTGTAATATTGTCAGTAGGTCATTCCTTAATACACAATGGGTAATAAAGCGTTTGTGCTGACTTGGCTTAGGTCCGTCAGCCAAATGTGGAACCGCATTGACCAAATGTGAGAGGAGGAAACAAAAGTGTAATAATAGTAATTTTTTATTAGAATACATCCATCTATGAGACAGTATGATATAGGTGTATAAAATAAAGACTAAAAATTGGTATTATTATTCTTATATCTCGAAAAATATGAGCAAGACAATACTTCAAAAAGGAAGAAAAATCTAGAATAGGTTCTAAATGACTCTATATAGTTAGAAAGTAATTATTTTATTTTAATATTTGTATTTTTTACGATTTTTTATTTAATATTGGAGAATGCTTCTTAACAAGGCAGTTAGAACTGAGCTTTTAAAAAAGCTTTTATATTATAAAAGTTGTCAGCTCATAGCGGAATACCACTAATGTACATGGACTGTTTTTCCCCCCCTATTCTATACCAAGAAAATCAATTCCACTAAAAATCTAGTATTTTTATAAGGGAAAGCCAAATATGATAACAAAACATGTGTCACATTACATCTAATTTGACAGATATCACAAAGTCAAACTAGGATTCTTTTAAATGTTACGCTCTACTTACGACAGTACATCATTAAATGGCATTTTCCCCAGTATCCGTTTACAAAAATATGTGACACTTGTTATTTATTTATTTTAAGTCATTATGGTATACATACATTCTAACTTATTGAACTGAATTTTACCTTTAAGTGGGCTCACTCAATTTTATCTTCCTGCTTCGCCAACCAAAATAATTATTTTACTAGTAAACCTAGTTTTTTGTGAGGAAGCCAAATAGGATAACACAAGGTTACACTTTTAAATTTGACAATTTACAAAGCCAACTATGTTTTTTTTTTTTTTAAATATCACCCTCTACATATGAGCATATCATTTACACACATTTAAGAAAGTTAAATATGCTTGTCAAAAATTCGACCAGATGACAAAGTCACTAAGATTTGTTTAAATGGTACCCTCTACGTATAACAGTACATCATTAAATAGGATTTTTCAGTCCGTTTACAAAAATATATAAACACTTTGGTAGTTATTGTCAGTCGTTATCGATATACAGGGTATTCAAGTTATTATCCTGAATTTTCAGTTTTTAAGTGGCTTATCTGATTTAATATTCTCCTTATTTACAAAAAAAATGAGGCGAAATTTCAGGAGGAAATGAGATGCCGACTTCAAAATTGGTACAGATAGAATTAGTTTCTGAGCACTTCAAGTTATACTTTCAATGGTATTATGTGGATTTTTCTTTCTGTTTTTTGTTATAGATAAATTGTAAGCAAAAATTATCTATGGTCAAATCTATGGGGCGGGAACGGAGAATGTTGTTTCGAATATTATATTATTATAATGTCTTTCAGGATACATGCCATTTTTACAATATTTACTAATTTTAACACAGATTTTATTAGTTGTAAATATCTCTATGACATGGAAAAATGAAGTGATAGGTCTTTTATTTTATTTCATTGAAATCGGTTCAAATGAGTAGGCTATAGACAGGTCACAGTTGGGAAATGACGTTAATGACTGGGTATTGTATTTTATATGGAGTATTCCTAAAGTAGCGTAAATTAAATCTGTGTTGTAACGGCATATTTTAATTTCCTTAGCGGTGAAGGAAATACCCATCTAGTTTTTTGAAAGATATTACTTCAAAATAAAAAGAAAAGAGTGAACTACGAGGTTAAATACTGTAATGGTATTTTGAGAGTTTTTCGAGTGGATTTTTTATTGAGATATGTACACGTAGTTATAATATCTACATAATTACTTACAGCTATTAGGAGATAATTCAGAATAATAAAGTGGGAGCGAGGATATCATGTGATTTGCTTCAGAATATATCGTGCTATACATCATCTCATTTTTACTGTTTTTAAAACCGAGGAAATTTAAATATTATATATTTTTTTTTTCATTATTTTCAATTTTTCAATACAAAACAACATGTAGACCGGTCACAACGTCAAGTTTCAGTTCTAAATAAATAACCTTACAGCCTTTTCTGTGTTTAACTTTTTGTTCATTACCAATATCTTACCATAAACCTACCTATCATTTAAAAAGTATCGCAAACGAGTTTTCGTTTTGGTGTATTGGCAAGCTTGCAGTAGGGAAAAGCCATGAAACGCTACAGGAGCAATGTGTGTATGGAAAAAGCGATTTATGTTGGTAATTGAATCGCTGTAAATTGAACTCGGTGGGAAACACAGTCCTGGACAAATCATTTTAAAGGATGGGTTCGCTCTATATAAAATCTTGAAATGAGTTGTACGGAGAGTGACGTGGAGTGAGGTTTAGCTCATACAGATCTCTGAGTACTTCTAGCATCCTCGCTCTGGAGGGAATTAAATAGGATACATCGAGCACTTTCCATCCCGGAGTGGTTGAAGAGTAGATTAACAGAAGAAAAGGTCGCCTTTTCCGTTTCTGCGGGGACTGTTCTAAGGAACAATCAAGATTACTGGTAAGTTCTGGGGTCTCCAGTCCTACCTGCGTCAGTTTGGTAGACATCAAAACACATCCCCCAACATTTCACAAACTGGACAAACAAACAATCAAACCTACCCTACAAGACCATCAAATTTCACTATAGTTCACTACATATTATTTTTTTTCTCCAAAAATTATCTTATAGAAAATTTAGAAGAGAACTCTCAAAATCTCACGGCATATTTTTGAATATTACTTTTTTTTGTAAGTATAGCACACGTGCTACAGGGAAGCACCCTCCCAAAAGCTCTTCACCAGTAATCCAATCTCTTTCAGACCATGTGTGCGGAATAAAAAAGCGACTCAAGTTGTTCTTGAATCGCTGTAAATTAGTACTCGGTGGGAACACTTAGTGGGAATTTTTAATTGGCCATTTTACGCAAATACTGTTTTGATTGATTGATCGAGAAAAAAAAATACTATTGACTTTACTACTGACTGACTAGCCCCCTGGCCAGACGTTACTAGTTCTGGACCAAGTATGACCTGAATTTGGTCATTTTGGTCACTGAATCCAAATATGATCTTCGATAATTTTCTTCTACATAACAACCTATACAGCATTCGAGTAAAGTAATGTGGGTCCGATAAAAAAGACTGGCCTAGGGGCCCCAAAGTGGTCTAAAGTCAAGTCCAATGGTTAACAATAATAAACGATGGGCGGTTTGTTATTGGGTGGATGGAATTGGCCAATAGAGGTCACGGCTTTGGCTTTAGAGCGATGTTGTCGATTCCGATTTGTTGGTGGAATATCTATATTTGTAATGTTTGCTGTGTGTTGAGTGAAGTAACATATGTTGAGGATTTATTATTTTCTCATTGAATTTGGTTGGATGGTCAGGTGGACAAGAGGGACAATAGAATCTGTTAACCAAGAATTCGGTACCCCCGTTGGCTCCGCATCACGGCCGGGCGCGGACGATTATTTAAGTTGTTGGGCCTCTTTTCTATTTCTATGGCTTCTTTGATTACCCTAGTGGATAGGTTATTACTGTTTTTTGTAGGGTTCTGGTTTGTCAAAATCGATTTTGTGGCGGTATTGTGTGCATGTTGTGCTAGGAGAAGAGGTGGTGGATTTTTGTTTTTACGGCGTTTTTGTGCTCGTCTTCTTCTGGCGCTAATTTTCCTGTTTGTTTGGCCTATGTATGAAAGACCGCAGTCCTGACACGGAAAATTCAATAACATCTTGGTCTTCTAAGGTATAATGTCTTTTGGTGTATGTAGAATATCTTTAATTTTTTGACTCGATGTGTAAATGGTCTCAATTTGGTGTTTTCCCCTAGAAGTCTTCCTATTTTGTCTGTGATGCCCTTTTATATATGGGAGAAATGCTTTTTGTAGTATATGTCTTTCTTTCCTGTTTGGGTTGTTATTTAGGGCCCCCGCCGGATCGTGTTTTGACTGTATACATTTGAAAGTAAAACGTTTCGAAGGAGCTTGGTTTCCTTGTTGCAAATGTTCCTTGTCTGTTAGGGATTCTGATCGGTGAGCTAAGGATTTGGCAACGGAGAAGAGTTGGGCTGGGTAATGATTTGAGCTGGCATTAAGTATTCTGTTTGTATGTGTCAGTTTTCTATATACTGACTGAGACAAAGAAACCATCTAATTTTCTTTGAAGCAAGACATCTAGGAATGGTAGTTGTTCTGCTACTTACCTTTCTACAGTAAATTTAATGTTTGGATGTTTATATTGTTAAGGTGTTCCAGGGAACTTGTTTAAGTTGTCTTCACCGTGCTGCCATACCACAAAAGTGTCCATCTACGTATCGTGTTTTCGGTTTATGTGGAGCAGTATCTAGAGCTAGTGTTTCCAAATGCTCCATGTATAGATTAGATAGTGCTGGTGACAATAGAGAGCTCATCGGTTGCACCTTCTTTTTGTTTGTATTTTTGGCCTGAATAGACGACGTATGTTTTAATTAGCGAGGCAGGTTTTGATATGTTGTGAATTTTTCACGTAAGATGAGGGCATTTTCCACATGGAGGTTGCAGAGTCATAGGCTAGGTGCTTGGGCTACAGGCTGTGTCGGGGAACCAAACGAGCTGACTTCAAGCTAACACGGGATACCCGAAAAAACCACATACTTACATTTCACACCCGTGAGAACATTCGTCAAAACATATATATATATTATATATATAATATATATATATATATATATATATATATATATATGTGTGTGTATAATATATATTAGTATATATATATATATATATATATATATTCCGATATATTTTAAGTCACTGAATCCAAATAATGAAATTTAATTTCCTCGTACACCTATTGATTATAAACTGAGGTCCAAAAATTGTCTCAAAATGGGTCCAAAAATTTAGTCAAGTTAGCAATAATAACGAGGGGACGTACCAAATAGCATGATGAGGCACCTGGACACAAAAAATGTTTCTGAGGTACAATAGCACCTCGTTTGGATATCCGGGGATGGGGGCTGGTTCAGGGGCGTCGACATGCAGAGATCATAATTTTAAAACAGATTTTTGCCCCATACCGAGGTTTAAACTCGAAATAAATTCAGAGTGCACCAACACCTGCAGATCTAATAAACCTCATATACCGCTCTCTGTGAAACCAAGGTCACTTCAGCGACCAGCACAGTCAACTAGCATTTATCCTGGGTGCGACTTCTATTCCCGATTTAGGCGTAACTTTGGAATCTGCCTTTTTGTCAGAAGCGATCTCTCTTTCAACGAGAGGAGGCTCTAGAGCCCCGAAACCTTGATATTTTGTGGTTAAAAATAACGACAAAAACAAACCACAAGGTTCATCTGCATCCTCTATCGACCACCCAGTGATACTAACTTTTAGAACACTAAACTTATCAAATGCCGAAATTGCCATATCCGGGCGACTTTAATGTTTCCACAACATCAACTTGCTTAAGTATTCAAATACTACCGATTAACAAGGTCGTGAAGCTGAATATTCTCTACCAGTTGTGACTTAACTCATCTTATTGACGAACCAAACACATTCCTGATCAAGGACGGGACGAGTTCGCAGTCTTCTCGATTGTTTTGAACCACCAATCCAGAGATTTACATGGTTCACCGTAAATCCGCTGTTAAGTTTTTCCGACCATAAACTGATTTCGACATCGAGTATCCTAATCCAATCAGTGACAGGGAGGCGCCTAAACCGCGTAAGATTTGGCATTACTAATCTGCTAAATGGGAAGGACCTCATGGAATATTTTTGAACTTTCCCTTGGTTAGAGGTGTTGTTTTCGATTCGACGGCCCATCTGATGCACCCAAAGAGGTTTCGATGTTATTTTCGCTGGTATTGGAAGCTTATATCCCTTTTTCGAAGAAATGCCCTTCCAACGGCAAGCCTTGGTTTGACCGAAAATGCCCTTCTTTACATCTTGCTTACCGACAATGGCGGTACAAATCGTAACATGTTTGTTCCGTGTCCGGAACAGATGCAAAGAAATTATCGACGAAAACAAGTAGGCACCACAATTAATGAATTAGAAACAAAACTTCTCGCTTGTTCCAATAATTCCAGGTCCTTTTGGTCAATCGGTAAGGTAGTTGGCAAAATTTCACCCACTACCATTCACACGGCCAGATAATGTCTATTGCAACAATACCTGCTGAGAAAGCGAGCTTGTTGGCTGAACCCTTTGCTTCCATTTACTGTCAAATTTCCAAGGAAAAAAAAACAAATACTAGTCCTCCATAGTGCAGTTAAGGATGCCGATAATTGTCTTCAGACAGGGTATCTATAAAACTATTTTAATGAGCTAAACACCAAAAAAGCTTCTGGTCGCTGGACGGAAATACCTGCCTTAGTACTTACTGTATGAAGGCAAGTTTTTTGTAGACCTTTTTCCACCTATCCTACAGAGCGGGAATATTTCCTTCCTGCTGAAAAAGTGTTCCACAATTTCAACCGATTACCTCAAAAGGAAGGCAAGAAGACCATTGCCAAATCAACTACTGACCAGTCGCACTGTTTCAATAATATTGAAAGTCAAGGAAAAAATTTTTATTTTTTTTATAATATCTTGAAGGATTCAACATTATAGGGACCGTCATATGGCTGTCGTAAACATAGATCAACAGGAGATCTTCTGACTTATGTAACCCATGTTGGAACAAAGCTATTGAACACTTTGGAGTAATCTCGGGAGCGGTTGCTCTTGATATATTCAAGGCATTCGAGCTTGTGTTTGGCATGATGGATTGTTCGGATAAGCTACGCTCTTCTGGTATTGTCGGAAAAAGATCTGTTTGTGGCTCTCATGATTCCTAAAGGAGCGTTCTTTACTAGTGGAAGTTGCCGGGATTATCATTCTAACTCCGGTGAGCCCAGGGCTCCATTACTGTCTCCTGCTCTCTTACTCAATAAACATCAAAGAATCTGCTGGTACAGACCCGGAAATCCTAGTCTCTCGCTTTGCAGATGACAGTACGCTTATCTTTCATTCACTTAGAACGTTCGGACATCGGGCTACTCAGACGAATATCCGCAGACAGCAGGAAGTCGATCTAACTTAATAAAGAACCGGAGGAAATTCCTACTTTGGGGGAGACAGTAACCTAGTGGAATTTAATCGCTATAAAAACACAAGGGTGGGCGGCAGGTTTTTCTAAGAAAGTTAAACATTGCTGAACAGTCAAAGTTAGGTCGGGGGCACTCAAATCTTTTCGCATTGTCACTCAATTTGTTGGGGCGTTAATTTGGGAGCAAATATATTCTTGGCATGAACTGGAAAGTAAAGCATAGGCAAGGGGAGATTCTCGAAAGTAGGAATCTTATTTGAGCCCGAATGCTTTATACTCTAGCAAAAACTGTTGAATTCCTGTACAAAGCGCAAATTCGACTATGGATGAATACACTGCCCCCCTAATTTGTTGGATTTCAGTCAGGAGAAGAGCTGTTCGATTGATTGGAGACCCGAAAACTGGCCGGGGGCCTTGGTACGTTGGAATCGTTAAGAACGGTTGGCGACTTGAGTCTATTCTACAATGATATTTCACGGGCAATGTTTCGTATGGTTGTTAGCCGTCCGACTTAATTCCTCCTATACTTGATCTACATTGTTCGCCGTAATACTTCACTTCCGCTAAGAGGATTTTCAACAAGTTGTTATCCTTGTTCAAACTCTTTTGAAGAAGCAGTAGTGCTAGGATCCATAAAATAAAACATATTTTTCGATATATTTTTTAGTCCTGAAAACACTATGATATCTGATTTTTATATATCTAATAGATTTCAGTTCGCGTCCAAAACATGGGAAAAATGGTTTAAAGAGTGCTTTTTATTCTAACTTGCAATCATGCATTCGATTTAAGGAAAATTACTAGTTAAAGTGAGCACCTTTACCTCCACTTACTCTGGGTGCTTGGTAACGTAAGTCCCTTACCTCTT
>JAHKBH010000206.1:0-40848 GCA_019049505.1 Pachyrhynchus sulphureomaculatus
CTGCCGCTTGGGTTTTTGTAGCGTTAAATTCCACTTGGTTACTGTCACCCCAAGATAGAATTTCTTCCAGGTCTTTGTTAAGTTGAACGACCTCCTGCTGTCTGCGGATATTCGCCTGAGCAGCCAATGTCCGAGCGTTCAAGGTGAATGAAGAGACAAGCGTACTGTCATCTGCAAAGCTATAGATTGGATTCCCGGTCTTTTCCAGCAGATCGTTAATGTAAATGAGAAAGAGAGTAGGAGACAGTATGGAGCCCTGGGGCACACCAGCGTTGACAGTGAGGGTGTTAGAAAGAAATCCGTCGACCGCCACTCGTAAAGAACGCTCTCTGAGGAAACATGAGAGCCACAAACAGAACCTTTCAGACATACCATAAGAGCGCAACTTAGCCAACAGTCCATCGTGCCAAACACGGTCGAATGCCTTGGATATGTCAAGAGCAACCGCTCGAGATTTTCCAAAATGTTCAATCGCGTTGTTCCAAACATGTGTTACATAAGTCAGAAGATCTCCTGTTGATCTATGTTTACGAAAACCATATTGGTGATCGCTAATAATATTGAATCGTTCAAGATATTTTAGAAGATGCTCATTGATAACCTTTTCCATGACTTTATTGAAAGCAGTGCAACTGGTCGGTAGTTATTTGGCAAGGTCTTCTTACCTTTTTTAGGTATCGGCTGAACCGTGGCACATTTCCAGCAGGACGGAAATATTCCCTTTCTGTAGGATAGGTTAAAAAGTCTACAGAAAACTGGTGTTAGTTCCCTTGCACAGTTTTTGAGAACTATGGCAGGTATTCCGTCAGCGCCAGAAGCCTTCTTGGTGTCTAGCTTCATTAAAATACGCTTTATGATGCGCTGTCTGAAGACAACATCGGGCATCCTTGACTGCAATATGGGAATAGTAGGTGGTGTTTTTCCTTGGAAATCGACAGTAGAATGTGAAGCAAAGAGTTCAGCCAACAAGTTCGCTCTCTCAACAGGTATGTTCCTGTAGTATAACTCATGCGTTGCCTTGATTTTCCCGCCTTGGTGGGTGTCGGCCTACTCGCCGGCACAACACTTTTGGCAGGTCCATTGTCAGTTGCCCGGTCTTCATCGTTTTGGTCGAGCTGCCATTTCCCGCGACGTCCTCGACCGTTACGTCGCTCGCCCGATGCTTCTTTTATTGGTCTACTGTTGTTTGGGATGTTTTTAGTGTTTTGTGGTGTCAGAAGCTCAAAGTGTAACGACATTGGGTTGCCTATTAGTAGAAGGTAAATAGTTTCGGTGTGTTTTCTTGTGCTTATTATTGTTGGCTTGTCCCTAAAAGTTATTTTTTGTATCTCTTGTTCTTCGTTGTTTTGAGAAGATATGAAAGTTGCTATTCTGGGTTTCCGAGAGGGCAAGTATCTCTAGGCTCGTTCCATAGGTGCCATTTTTCCTCATATAGTTATAGTAGTTATTGAAGTCTTTCATATCGTCGTCCCCAATTAATGAAAATGTGTTAAGTTCCGACCAGTTTTGTTGTATATATCTTAGAGCAGCCTCTCGGAGTCTTTCATGATGGTTTTGGTGGCCATATAAGTGTAAGCTAACTGCACGGAAAAGGCAATTTCCATCACCTACAATGTCGGATCTGGTAAAACTATCGGGAGTAGTTTCAGCTGAGGCGGTTGGTTGGATCGTTTGTCGTTGTTGTTGTTGTGGTGGTGCTGTAGCTGTTTGTACGACAGGGGTCCGCCTCCTCAGCACCCTGCCATTATCACTAGTATAATTATTATTTTGTGACATAGTGTTCCCACGAGTATCCTAGGAAAGAATGGTCGACTGCGGCAGAGCCTGGATGCCACAGCAAGGCTACTTACTCCCGGAGGGCGCCCGGTATCCGGGGGAACCGTTTGCGACTCATAAACGCTGAGCCATTCATCTTCTCGGCACGGTAAACACCTTAAGATTGCGTTTTTGTTACATATAATCTGGACAACACAAGACAGCACAACATGACTCAGGTACCTCGGGATCGTCAATGCCCGTACTAGGAGAATCCTGGGATTCTTCTAGCCCCTGAGGACTATGCTCTTGCTGTTGCCGCCACTCGATACTGTGATCTTGCTGCTGCTGCAGCTCGAAGTTGTCCAAGAATTGTTTTATTTATAGTTGTAACAGATTGATTATCAAAAAGTAAATACATTTTAGGCAGCCCAAGTAAATGTCATCAATACATTTAAAAGATATTTGCAGGTTGGAATTTTATTTGTTTTAAGTAAGCTATAAAGTAAATTTATTTTGACTGCTTGTTTACAAATTAGATTTTGGAGATCTGGAAGTAAGCGGAAGTCATTTTTAAATTCTTATTATACTGAATGCGTATAAAATAATTAGGTTAAATATAGGATCTATTGACGAACGTCTTACGTTGTAACTATTTTAGAAATCTGTCTTAACATGAAAATATTAAATGAAGTAATAATTACAAGAAGTTTTATTCTCTGTGAGTTAGATCATCATATATATATATATGTATATATATATATATATATATATATATATATATATATATATATATATATATATATATATATATATATATATATTAGAAATACATCAAGAGTGTAAATACAATGGAATAAATTGGGCTTTGTTTCAATTTAAGTAGTAAAACAGTTACTTTAATTATTGTGTTATTAAGGGCCAAATTTCAAGAATAATATCTTTTTGAAGAAGTTGAGAGAAAGCTTAAATTTAACGCGCCCTTCTAATAGTAATGAGATGTACGCAGGTTATTTCAAGATACATATAGTTAACTCGAGCGTCAAATAAAAGCAAATAATTAACAATCCTTTGAGAAATATAGCAAAAAGAGGCCACTAAATGTACAAAAAATATTAACTTTAATAAGCCTTAGATATTTCGTTCCTTGCATAGGAATGTAATTATAAAGAATTGAAGGGAAACCAAAGAAAAACATATACCTAAACAAGATGGCACCCAGAGGGCAGTATGCAGGAGGACAGAGCTGTCAATACAAATGTGATCGTCATCCTTTGCATAATATCTCTGGGTCGTCATACTCCTCATAATAACTTTCGTTTTGGTATTTGACAGCTCTGTCCTCCTGCATACTGCCCTCTGGGTACCATCTTGTTTAGGTATACGTTTTTCTTGGTTTCCCTTCAATTCTTTATAATTACATTCCTATGCAAGTAACATTAATAACAATAACAATTATAGTAATAAATTGAATAATATGTTCCCAATCAAAAAAATCCTTTCAAATTACCGCCTCCCCTTTTTTCCCTTGCTTTACTCCCCCCCCCCCCCCCCAGATGAAGTAAAATTTGTTTCCTTTATATGTCACTCAATCGTCATAACAGCGAAAATTTGCCTTCCCATTGGATATCCTTTCCCTTTATACCAAAATTTTATTATATGACGTAGCACTTAATTTCGTACTAAAACCGGTCCTTTCCTGGTCGTTCGACCTTTCCTTTTATTCTTTTTGAGTGATCCCTTACATCTGTCAGGTGGTCGTTCCTTTGTCAGCGCCCTGTCAAAGTTGTCACTTTTCATTTTTCTTTAAGATGGCAGGTGGTTAATTAGTTTTTGAATTTCAGCATCCAACGTTATCAATGGCATCCCTGCTGTAAATGCCATGTTTTTTATGTTAATATGTTAGTGAATTGTGGTAGTTTTATTTCAGTGTTGGTTTTTGCTATGGCGATTGTTACTGATGGTCATTCTTGTTAGATTAAATTTCATACTACAAGTGAGTCATTTTTGTTGACATTTCTTCATAATGATAATAATAATTTGTGATTGTTTAGAATAATAATACTGTTTAATTACAATAGTTACATATTAATAATTGTAGGATTGAAATAAAAAAAAAAAAATTGCAAATCAGAAATTAATAATTAAAATTGTTAATTAAAAACTTGACTTCATAACACCAAGTCTTTATGCCTAATTCTCTTTATTGGTTGCTTCGTTATCTCTTTTTCAGTTTGTGCCCTGATGAAGGTCCCAACCTAGGACCGAAATATTGGCTAAATGAATATAGTATGAACATCTGTTGATGCCTGTTTTTTGCCGAGTTCCCCCAACTAGTTTCATAACTTAGGATTTTGTTAGATACGGCAACTTTTGCTTTCTCTCTCTTTATTATATATATATATATATATATATATATATATATATATATATATATATATATATATATATATATAATATATATAAAATATATATAAATATATATATATATATATATATATATATATATATATATATATATATATATATATATATATATATATATATATATATATATATATATAACAAAGACAGGAGTATTCGCAACTGACTAGTTAAGAAAAATATATTCTCAATTTAGTGGGGCTGCAGTCTATATTTAAATATTTATGGTCTTGGGTAGTGAAACAACCTTTTTTGTTAGTCGAGCTTTCGAAATTATTCTGATTCTTACCACAAACGAATTTTCTTAGAAATGGTCCATATTAACCGGGAACCCTACACCATGAATAAAAAGAGTGACACCCAGGGACTCAGCTCCATATACAGTTACATCCTCAAATTAGAATTAGAAAAATACCAATCACTAATAGATCGTCCTGCACCAGACGAATAACACATAGACAAAATGTTTTTTTTCCATCCAATCATTCTATTACATTATATTATCTATTATACATATTTTTTTATTTTTCCGAAAACTGTAATGCATTGTTTCTTTCTGTTATCCCCCGTATGCAGGCTGACACATGCGCTATTAAAATAAAAAATCTGCACACTCAACTACTATTTCTATCTTTATTCATTACACTATTTGCCATGTAAATAAGTTTTAAACTAAAAGCATATCTCAGATCGAAACGAATCAATACCTTCGATCTTTCTCTACCACATAAAAGTTATATCGGTCTATCACACTCCACCTTTACCGCAAAAAATTGATAATTTTTTGTTAATTTACTGGTTTACGGGATTAGCAGAGAGTACCAAGGCCAGCCATTTTGAGCTGTTTTATATTTTTCCATTTAATTATCGTGTTATGTAGTTAACAATAGTATATTGGGGAATATCCCTCTGTGCAAATGATTGCTTGTTTTGTTATAGAAAAACCACTTTGGTAAGTCAATCATTTTTCTTTTTTCTGATGCCATCTTTCTTTTTTGTTCTTTTCAACTATATGAATGAAAATATTGTTAAGTGAAAAAGCAATTTTTCACTTAACAATATAAAAAGAAAAAAGAAAATTTTGTCTTTCCAGATGTCCTGAAGAAGAAATAAATATAATTTCGAAAGCTCGACTAACAAAAAAGGTTGTTTCACTACCCAAGTAAATATTTAAATATAGACTGCAGCCCCACTAAATTGAGAATATATATATATATATATATATATATATATATATATATATATATATATATATATATATATATATATATATATATATACTAGCCGGGCCCGCGGCTCCGCTCGCGTGGACTTGATTCACTACTATCGTCACTGCTTATTCCTTATGTTACCCAACGTAATAAAATATCTCCCATTATTTCTCCTTATCTCTCATTATCTCACATTATCTCCCATTATCTAGGCTTATTTCGAATTATATAGAACATATGTATAAATTTATAAAAAGACGTAAATCGGATAAGTGGTTCTCGAGTGATAAGCGCACTAACGGACAGACAGACAGACAGACAGAGAGAACGTTGCATTTTATATTTATTGTATTCTTTGCTACATGATATTGTTCCATATTTAATGCTTTAGGGAGTGTATTGCAAGAGAACGCGCTAGCGGCAAACTTTTCTCCGACTTGATTCACTATTATCGTCACTGCTTATTCCTTATGTCACCTAATAAAATATATCCTATAACCTGGCCAGAGAACATACGTATGTTTAAAAAAAAAGCACTTAAATCGGATAAGTGGTTCTCCAGTGATAAGCATACTAACGGACGGACAGACAGACATACAGACAGACAGACGGACAGAGAGACATTGCATTTTATATATTATAGATAGTCTCTGCTACATAATATTGTTCCATATTTAATGGTTTGGATTGTGTATTGCAAGAGAACGCGCTAGCGGCAAACTTTGTCCGACTTCATTTACTATTATTGTCACTGCTCATTTCTTATGCTACCTATCGTAATAAAATATAGCCTATAACCTGGCCGGAGAACATATGTATGTTTAAAAAAAAAAAGTACGAAAATCGGATAAGTGGTTCTCCAGTGATAAGCGCACTAACGGACAGACAGACAGACAGAGATACGTTGCATTTTATATACATTATAAATATAATAAAATATATACCTATAACCTGGTCAGAGAACATATGTATGAATTTAAAAAATCACGTAAATCGGATAAGTGGTTCTCGAGGGATAAGCGCATGAACGGACAGACAGACAGACACACAAACATTGCATTTTATATATATTATAGATATAGATTATTATTATTATTATTATATAACCTGGCCAAAGAATATATGTATGAATTTAAAAAAAGACAGGTAAATCGGATAAGTGGTTCCCGCGTGATAAACGCACTAATGGACAGACAGACAGACAGAGAGACATTGCATTTTATATATATTATAGAATATAGATTATAGCTATTCTTTGCTACATAATATTGTTCCATTCACTATTTTACGTCACTGCTCATTCCTTATGCTACCTATTGTAATAAAATATAGCCTATAACCTGGCCAGAGAACATATGTATGTTTTAAAAAAAAAAGTACGTAAATCGGATAAGTGATTCTTCAGTGATAGGCGCACTAACGGACAGACAGACAGAGAGACGTTGCATTTTATATATATTATTATAGATATATATATATATATATATATATATATATATATATATATATATATATATATATATATATATATATATATATATGCGAAAAAAATTATAAACCATTTTACAGAAAGAAAAGCTTTCTTCATTTTCTAACATTGTTTAGACACTGATCAGATTGTCTTGTCAAAATTAATTTGCAAAAATTATTACTGTACTCTTTTATAATAAACCTAACCATCTACTCTCTGTGAGTTAATGACACTGTATTAAACTAAATATCTTATTTTGTGCTATTTAGAAACTACCAGAAAGCAAATTTGTCGTCATTAGAGATTCCTGTAAATAAAACCATTCTTTATTTATTGTTTGTAAAGTCAATTTGTTAATAAAATATTAAAAGGATAATCGACCCGAAGAAAAAAGAAGTTCATATTACTATTAATCTACTGCAGGATTATGTTTTCCTATGTGTTTAACATATTTATCATCCTGAAAAGTGATGCCAACAAACTGTATAGAATGTTTTATCCAGTAAGATGGACATAGTTCTCAGCTGTTCTGTTTTAGTCTAGAATTTTGATTGTCTACATAATTATTATTTTATTCTTAGTGACCCCCTCTCTCTTTTTTTTCAAAAATATTTATTATTTGAATGTATTTTTACTTCTCCAACCAAGAAAAGTGTATTTGTAAAAAATCACCTTCTGAATTCTTTTCATTTCATCAGACTCCAACGTCCCTGAGTTTCGAAAAAAAAAAAAAAAAAAAAAACGGTTGATACCGAGTTGCGGTAAGGGTCGGTGAAAGCCAATAAAAAGTCCCGAGTTGCGTTACAGGACTTTTTCGAACCCAAAATTGACGGCTGAGTTGAGGTCCGTCACAGGCAGGTATAGAGCTATAAGTATGCAAGTTATATGTGACAATTAAAGCTAAAGACATATTTCAGTAATTATTATCTTTGTAAGACATGCATTTGATTAACGTTACAGCATCAATTTCTTTATGTACATATTGAATTATCTTATTTTCTAAAAAAACGCTGAATTGTACCTATTAGTCGAACACTTTGGTGCACTGGTTTGTGCAGCGTTGATTTTCGCATCTGTTTTAGTCTGGAAACCCTTGATGACCTCTAAAAATTCATGAAAATTCGGATGGGGCTAACGACTATCCTTTGCAAATTTTGAATGAAAAGCCCTTAATCCCGTTATTAGTTCTCCAAACGCTGGCGTCGAGCCCAGCCCAGAGGGTTGTAGGGAAAGGAGCACTATCATCTATGTAGTTTTCAACTATGTAGTCAGCAAATAATGTTACTTGTTGGTGGACTGGATAATTTTCTAATAATTGAACGAGAACATCTCCCACATCATCGGCAGGTAGAAAAGTTAGCCCGAACATGTGGTGAAGTCATTTTCCAATGGTAGAATTTTTTTCTTTGTATTCTCTAGTTAATCCTAGATTCTGAATTTTTCTCTACCGGGACTGTCCTAAATGGAATCTGCATCCCACAAGTGTTGTCAATGGAAATTTGGTTAAAACCGCCCCGTGAATAAAGCGTTCAAAATCTGACACGACGTTTGTAGGCGAGAAAACACATTTGGACTTTACCGCAAAGAATACCAAAGAATACGAAGTTTCCTTCTTGTCGTGCAACAGGCTGAACCCCAAGGGCATATAGAGGCTACTGATATATTCCAGAATAGTAAACATTTGTAGAAAACACTTCGCATAAAATTCAAATGTACCGTCCACCATCATCATTCTAAATTACGAAAATGTCGCGGCGAAGATAATAAAATTTCAAGCAGCAATTGCGAACCTTTGTGTTTGAGATAAATGGCACATTCAAGAGTAGAACAGAGAGAATTTTATATATGAAATGCTCTTGTAAAGCCGGTGAAGGTGAAAAATGCAAACATATCCTCGCAAGACTTTTGTATTGTTACCGGTAAGATTCTAACCTATAAATGTCTAATATTTACATTTCAATTTTTGTTTAAAAATTAACGCAAAGGATGTATTTAATTCCAGAATATTTATACAAATTTTAGTGAAATGATACGTTTCAATCAATGACAATGTGAAAAATTTTAACTGGTTTCAAATCAAATGCCAATTCACTTCGGAGGTTAATATTTATTAACTATTTTTGACTTTAAATGAATACAAGATAATTGAAACAGTATTTTATCAAAATAAAATTTGAAAAATGTTATCTAATAAGGAATTTTTGTTTGAGACACGTAGACAGATTACAAAAAAAAAACATATGGCTGTTTAAGAATAAATAATTTGGAAGAATGTAATAATCTTTTTTAAAATGTTTAGAACGTTCCACTCGGAGAAATTTTTTTCCACACTTTCAG
The DNA here is from genome assembly GCA_019049505.1 of Pachyrhynchus sulphureomaculatus. Taxonomy (NCBI): domain Eukaryota; kingdom Metazoa; phylum Arthropoda; class Insecta; order Coleoptera; family Curculionidae; genus Pachyrhynchus; species Pachyrhynchus sulphureomaculatus. The sequence goes on from JAHKBH010000206.1 coordinate 9,199, forward strand.
TCTGTCAACCTTTTCCACTTGTCCAAATACATCAGTAATATTTACATAACCCTTATTCTTTTTTGAAAATGCATAAAATGAATTTAAGTCCATCAAAAATCTATGTTTAATTAAGACACGAAATTATTATTATTCCATCGCTTTGCAAAAATCAAGAGTAGAGTCACTCAAACAGCTGTATCTCGCAAACTAATAGATAAAATGTCATGAAAATTTTACGCGAATCTTCTGAGAGTTAACACTAACTGAAAACCAAACAGTTTTTTTCATTTGTGCTGCCATCTCTCGGAAAGTCTCGCGACTTTTCGCCCCATGAAACCCCTGCTTTAGAGATTGACCACCACTTCTCTGTGTATGTCGTCGAGCCAGTGTTAACTTTCCTTTTTAGAGAATATGTGTTGGATAAATATATTTTTAAAAATTGGATAAAATCAAAGCCTACGACTTTCATAATTGTCTTTTTTTGATTTTTCACGAAAAGCAAAAATTTCGGTGTTCATTTTTAAGAAAATTTGTAATAATAATTTACACAGACGCTTACAACAGATTTAGAAATGCAGCTCAAGGTTAATTCCTGAAAAATCCGCGAGATGTCGTATTGAATAGGTAAGAATCCAATAGGAAATTCAGCGGCTTCTCTGAGAAACTCCATAAAGCACATTTTAACGATTCCGCGGTAGACTGCCGACTTCGTTTTGCAACGCCGTTTTGTCCCATATATTTGTCTTTCTATAGCGATAGCTATATACTTCTGTGCTACTACTCACTCTCAATAGTGTACCGATCAATAGTTAGTTTGCATTTACGTCTAAATAGTATAATTCTTAGAGCGAGAGATAAGTTTCTTTTTAGACAATCTACAACCATGGGGTGAAAAGTCCAGAGACTTTCCGAGAGGTGACAACACAAACAAAAAACATATAATTTTCAATTAATGTTAACTATCAAAAGATTTGTGTAAAATTTTCAAGGCGTTTTATCTATTAGTTTGCGAGTTATAGCTGTTTGAGTAACGCTGATTTTTGCAATACGATGGCACAAAAAGAGAAAAATACAGCCAGGACTCAACAATGACTTGAGAAGTGTTATGGCACTTCTGATCCGTTAAAAGCAGCTGATGGTTGAGTGAAATGTGGTCGTACAAGCACCGATGATGCAATACGTTCCAGGCGTTCAAATGAGGCAGTCACTCCAAAAAATACAATAAAAATCAACTATATTGTTCTAAATGACCACAAAATGAAAGTGAGGGAGATAGCCAAGGTTATCAATAGAACGCGTGAGGTATATTTTGCATGAATATTTGCATATGAAAAAGCTATGGGTCCAATGGGTGCCACGCAATCTCACGACTGATCAAAAACAGCAACGTGTCGAAGATTCAGAACGCAGTTTGGCACGCTTTCGGCGTAAACCAAAGGAGTTTTTGCATCGATTCTTAACAATGGACGAAACGTGGATCCACCACTGCACACCTGAGTCCAATAGACAGTCCACAGAATGGGCGAAACCGCATAAAATCCGACCGAAGAGTCCAAAAATACAAACATCAACTAGAAAGGTTTCGGTAAGTATTTTTGGGATGCATATATGGAATAACTCGATCGACTATCTTGAGAGGGGGCAAACAACCACCTGAGTTAATTACGTTAGTTTATGAGGCCATTTGAATGGTGAGATAAGGAAGAAAAAGTCGAATTTAGCAAGGAAAAAGTGTTGTTTCACCAAAATAATGCACCAGCTCACAGCTCCTTAAAATCGATGGTGATATTGAACCAACTGGGCTACGAATTGCTCCCTCATACGCCATATTCTCCAAATCTGCCTCCCTCCTGCGCAATTATTACCTGTTTCCAAGAATAAAAAGGTTAGGTTCCAGAAAAAGAGATTTGGCTCATATACAGAAGTAAAACTGAAAACTTATTATTATTTTAGAGAGTTTGAGAAATCGTATTTTATGAAAGGTATCTAAATGTCTGAAGATCGCTGGCATAAGTATATCGATCTTGAAGGAGACTACGAGGGCTACTTTTTAAGTTTTAACAAAAACAATGAAAGAAATAAAAAATTGGTACAAATAGTTTTATTGTTTCTTAAAATATTATGTTTATACACTTTTGCATGCATTCAACCAATTCTCGAAATATTTTTTCCACTCTGAACATGGTTCTAGAAGGATTCAACAGTTTCTTGAGGTAATGAAAATCGCTGTCGTTGCATTTTTTTTGTGACATTCGTGAACAAAAATAAATCGTTAGGCGATAAATCAGATGAATACGGGCAATGACACATTGATTCGACGTTTTTGTCCGTAAAATAATTAATTGTTTAACGTGTTGTGTGAGAGCTGGCGTTGTCATGATGAAGAATGATGCGAAGTTTTCGGTTGTTTTTGCTGATTTAATCGATGACTTCTGGCAAACAAATTGTAGTATACCAATCAGCATTAAATGTTCTTCGATCCTCTAAAGCAATGGTTGCAACATGTCCGGTATAACCAAAGAAACAAACGATCATTTTCTTGGAAGTGCTTCGCGAACGACAACTTTTGTTGCATTTGGTTCATCTTGGAACACCCAAATAGTTGATTGTTTTGTTAGTTTCCGGCTTGTTCGAATATATCTCAGTTTCGTCTCTTGTTACGGTCGTGTATACAGATTTTGCATGTCCTTGGTCGAATTTTTTGAGCATTTCCTTACACCAATTGACATGAGCCTGTTTTTGAGTTTCGGCCAAATTGTACGGAATCCATACGGAACAGATCTTTTTCACAACTAATTGTTCATGCAAAATCGAATATACTGCAGTCTTCAATCTGCCTAAGGATACCCCTATCTCACATTAAGTCATATGCCGATCCTCTTTAATCATATTGAAGATAGCATCGATATTTTTGGGACAATAACCCATTTTGATCGACTTTCACGAAATTTATCGCTGAAGCACGACCATGACGAAATTCTGCAAACCAATTATAAACAGTCTTTTTTGATGGTGATTCAATACGAAAAGTTGAAGTAAGCGATTCGAGGCATTATTGTTGAGTTAGGCCTTTACTAAAAACGTAAAAAAACATCCAACGAAAACCTTCACATGAAATTTCCATTTCACATTCACAAAACTGTTATTTTGAACGCTCACTGTAAACAAATTATTCGGCCAATTTTTGAGCTGCCACCGTTTTAACAACAAATATCAAATTTTACAATAATGGTAATGTCACATCTCAATAGCGTCATCTAGGGCTCGTTTGTAAAAACTTAAAAAGCAGCCGTCGTATGTTGAAGAAATAAAATCGACTTTTGGCAAAAACATTGTTTTTTGCTTCAAAAGTCTGGGGACTTTCACCCCATATAATATGTATTTCCTGTCTGAAAAATACATTTAGTTATGAGTTAGGTAGGATTACCTTCAATATACAAAACTGCCAAAATATTTACTAATATTTATTTCTACAATAAATATTTTAAAATTACTATTCTAAATATATGTTATATTTAATATTATAAGTACACAAAAATTAAGTGCAATTTCAGGTGCGGACAAACATAATTTTTATATAATGCACAGTGTAAACCTAATGAACAGTAATAAATATGTTCACAATAAAATCGACGTAGGTATGCATGTAATTTTCGTATGGACTACAGTGTTGTTCCTTTTCTCTCGGTTTGCTTAGTTTTTAGATGATATCGTGTTCATAACATTTCCAATTGTGTAAGTTAATTTTAACGTCTAAAAATATAAATAAATAAAAATGAGTTTTAAAAAATAAATCATTGAATTATCCTAATAATGAGAAAATAAGCCTGCAACCAAAAATAACCAAAAACTTTTCGGTGAAATATTCAACAAGATATCTTTCTACCGTCAAATTTTGCGCTCAGGCAATAAGGAGATTAGTAGGGGTATTCAGTCTTTCCTTGAGTAACTTCTAGACCTTTAATTCACCTTGAGTGTCATCGTCAAAAAATCACCCTTTGCATTATGTTTCAGAAATACTTATAGTAAGCCTGCTACAAGGCGATCATTATATCACAAATTATGTTTTTCGTTTTATAGTCAGCCAATCTTGCCTGGTATTAAGTTATGTTTTTGATTGTTGTCTGACTTCAGATTGGTACTATTGTTGACAACGAGTAAAATTAATTTTTTCGCCCACATCAATAAAATAAAAATAAAATCATGTAGTTTTAAAGCAAGATTTTGTGGTACTCTAAAAAACTTTAAAAAAGCTAAATTTCACATCGTGTATTTAGCCAAATAATGAAAGGTAAGATTAAATATTATAGTTAGCAATTTTTAAAGGTTCTATAAACCATTTTGAGGTGAATAATTATAGGAACTTTTGACATCCTTAAAATAGGATACAGATACCGACGATCAGTTTAAAAAATTACCAGTTCAGATAAAAATCAAAATTACATATTCGACAGAAAATATGGAGTTGACGCTTACCTCAATCACTTCAAAATTCCTTACTCAAGGAGGGTGATAAACGTGATTATGAAATGGAGAGTTTACAGACGCGTCAGGAAACCCTCGAATATCGCAGCCACGAAAATAGTTGTGACATCAAAAGACGAAAGACCCAAAAAGGAAAGAATAATTCTAATGAAGAAAAATGTTATAAAAAAATGTACTGCAATGCTACTAAAAACTTCAAATAACCTAGGACCATAATTTTTTTTACTCAAACAAGTATATATATATATATATATATATATATATATATATATATATATATATATATATATATATATATATATATATATATATATATATATATATATATATATATATATATATATATATATATATATATATATATATATATATATATATATATATATATATATATATATATATATATATATATATATATATATATATATATATATATATATATATATATATATATATATATATATATATATATTTTTGGTGACTAAAAACAAATCCGTCCCAGCATATCTAATTTTTATGTAAATCAAGGAAACACAATGTCAAAACTAGATAAGTAAAATCACCAAAATAAATATTAAGATTCAAACCAAAGCTTAACTGATAAAAAATATACAAACTTAGAGCTTACAAATTAAATTCCATATATAAACTGTAAACTGGCCTAACTTCTAATAAAGCCAACAAAATCTAACCTAACCAAACCTAACACAAGCCCACAATTTTTTTTTGTTAAATATATGAGAAGTAATAAGCTATGAATCTATATTCTGTATATTGAATTTCGATTGATGAATATATGCCATTGTTTGTTTTGCTCCATCATTTCAGGTTTTCAGATGGAAGAACTCCAAAGCTAACATAATCTAATCCAAAGATCTTTACGCTAAGAACTCCAAACCTAACATAACGTAATGGAAGAACTTTACACTAAGAACTCCGAACCTAACATTACCTAATGGAAGAACTTCACACCAACAACTCCGAAACTAACTTAACCTAATCCTAAGATCTTCACACCAACAACTCCGAAACTAACTTAACTACGTCATTATCTTTTCTTCTAACCCTAAAAAATAGCTTTATGTAAGTGAATACCTTTAATCTGCTTCTAACCTTAAAAACTGCTCATATTAGTGAGAATCCCATTTTCTTGAAGGAAATATAGTGCTGCTGGTAAAAAATGAAACAATACATTTTTATGTATCTTAGATTGCTAAATCTTTATTTGCTTGTGCTTTTTTTTGGTGAGTCCCCTTGCCTCTCACAATAGTGGAGCTTAATTTGGATGAATCCTTCCGCCTCTCATCATCGTGGTGCTTTATTTCTGTAAGTTTGGAGTTAAAATTCTCTCATTAGGTTATGTTAGTTTTGAAGTTTTTGGTGCAAAGCTTTTAAAATTAGGTTTGAAAGTATTCCCGCCATAAGAATCAAATGGTGATCTAGTAGGGAAATTCCGACGTCGGAGTCAGATTCATCATCTTAAAATACACAGACATATACTATTTCAGACATCTTTTAGTAGTTTTTGAGGTTAGGAAAATAGTGACGTAGTAGACGAATTACGACGTCAGGTTCGGCTTCTCAAAGTACATAGAAATATATTATTTTAGACATCTTTTACCAGTTTTCAGTATTTCTGTCAAAAGAATAAAGAGATTTTGAGCTCTTTTTTGAAGTTAGAAAAAAATCCTGACGTGATGGAGCAACGCGAACAACGTCATGCGAGTAAGCCGACACCCACCAAGGCGGGAAAATCAAAGCAACGCATGAGTTACACTACAGGAACAAACGAACACACCATGCGTTGCTTTAATAAAAGCACAAGTCCTGACAAAGAAACCACTGAGAAGGGAATCACTCGCCGCCTAGACTCACCACCATCAATCCCAAACGCAACCGACGAAGTATTTAATCAAAAACTCCCGCAACGACAAAGAAATCCCAACAGCACAAAACCAAAATTCAAACGGCAAATAAGAAAAGAAAACAAAATCAACAACATCAGGAGATATCTAGGACACCTTACCCAGTTTATCAACGGGAACGTGTCCAAACGAGTCACACAGAGTATAAACAAGATCAAGTCCGGGTCTTCCAACAGATCACTGCCAGAAATCCTGGATACTTTGAAACAAAAATTATCCGTATATGCCGCAAGACTCCGTAGATACAAAGAACCAAACTAGAGGAAAGATACCAACAACCTCTTCCGAAGAAGCCAAACACAGTTCTACCGGAAAACTATGCACAGCAAACAAACAGCAGTGACCGAACCACCAAACAAACAAGAACTCACAGATCATTGGAAAAGTATCTGGTCAGAACCCAAACTACCCAATAATAACACCCCCTGGATCAAAGCCAAAGAAGGCAAAGATAGACATTTGACAGAACAGGAAAATTCCACATTAACTACTGTGGGACCAAAGTGCATGATGAGGCGCCTGGATGCAAGAAGTTCCGGAGGTAGAATGGCCCCCCGTTCGGATCTCCAGGTGGGGGCTGATTTGGGGGCGTCAACTTACAGACATCATAATTTTAAGATAGATTTTTGCAACATACGAGGTTTAAGCTCGAACATAAATTCAGTGCATCAACACCTGCAATCAAATAAACCTCATGTACTCGCTCTATGTGAAACCAAGGTCAGTCCATCGACCAGCACGGTCAACTATCTTTATCCTGGGTACGACTTCTATTCCCGATTTAGGCGTAACTTTGGAATCTATCTTTTTGTCAGAAGCGACCTCTCTTGTCAACGAGAAGAAGCTCTGGAGCCCCCAAACTTTGATGTTATGTGGTTAAAAATAACGACTCAACAAACCACAAGGTTCATCTGTATCCTGTATCGACCACCAAGTGATACCAATTTTCGAACACTTTTCGCTTCTCTTGCAGACACCATCGATCATTTACAAATTAACTATCCAAGTGCCGAAATTGCCATCCTGGGCGACTTTAATGTCCACAATATCAACTGGCTTAAATATTCAAATACTACCGACGAACAAGGTCGTGAAGCTGAATCATTCTCAATCAGTTATGGCTTAACTCAGCTTATTGACGAACCAACACGGATCCCTGATCGAGACGGGGAGTTCGCCAGTCTTCTTGATCTGTTTTTAACCACCAATCCGGAGATTTACACGGTCACCGTAAATCCGCCGTTAGGTTCTTCCGACCATAAACTGCTTTCGACATCGAGTATCCTGCCAATCAGTGACAGAGAGGCGCCTAGGCCGCGCAAGATTTGGCACTACAAATCTGCTAAATGGGAAGATCTCATGGAATACTTTCGAACTTTCCCTTGGATGGACGTTTGTTTTCGATCCGATAACCCATCTGACTGCGCCAGGGAGGTCTCCGATGTTATTTTGGCTGGTATGGAAGCTTACATCCCTTTTTCGAAGAAATGCTCCTCCAAAGGCAAGCCTTGGTTCGACCGAAAATGCAAAGAAGCTGTTGCTTCTAAACATATTGCCTACCGACAATGGCGTGAAAATCCTAACACCGTAAATCGTAACATCTTTGTTCATGCTCGGAACAGATGCAAGGGAATTATCGACCAAACCAAGGAGGCACACAATCAACGAATTAGAAACAAACTTCTCGCTTGTCCCAACAATTCCAGGTCCTTTTGGGCAGTCGCTAAGGCAGTTAGTCAAAATTTTACCAAATCCACCATACCACCACTCACACGGCCAGATAATTCCATTGCAAACACACCTGTTGAGAGAGCGAACTTGTTGGCTGAACTCTTTGCTTCACATTCTACTGTCGATTTCCAAGGAAAAAAACACCACCTACTATTCCCATATTGCAGTCAAGGATGCCCGATGTTGTCTTCAGACAGCGCATCATAAAGCGTATTTTAATGAAGCTAGACACCAAGAAGGCTTCTGGCGCTGACGGAATACCTGCCATAGTCCTCAAAAACTGTGCAAGGGAACTAACACCAGTTTTCTGTAGACTTTTTAACCTATCCTACAGAAAGGGAATATTTCCGTCCTGCTGGAAATGTGCCACGGTTCAGCCGATACCTAAAAAAGGCAAGAAGACCTTGCCAAATAACTACCGACCAGTTGCTGCTTTCAATAATATCAAAAGTCATGGAAAAGGTTATCAATGAGCATCTTCTAAAATATCTTGAACGATTCAATATTATTAGCGATCACCAATATGGTTTTCGTAAACATAGATCAACAGGAGATCTCCTGCCTTATGTAACACATGTTTGGAACAACGCAATTGAACACTTTGGAGAATCTCGAGCGGTTGCTCTTGACATATCCAAGGCATTCGACCGTGTTTGGCACGATGGACTGTTGGCTAAGTTACGCTCTTATGGTATGTCTGAAAGGTTCTGTTTGTGGCTCTCATGTTTCCTCAGAGAGCGTTCTTTACGAGTGGCGGTCGACGGATTTCTTTCTAACACCCTCACTATCAACGCCGGTGTGCCCCAGGGCTCCATACTATCTCCTACTCTCTTTCTCATTTACATTAACGATCTGCTGGAAAAGACCGGGAATCCAATCTACAGCTTTGCAGATGACAGTACGCTTGTCTCTTCATTCACCTTGAACGCTCGGACATCGGCTGCTCAGGCGAATGTCCGCAGACAGCAGGAGGTCGTTCAACTTAACAAACATCTGGAAGAAATTCTATCTTGGGGTGACAGTAACCAAGTGGAATTTAACGCCACAAAAACCCAGGCGGCAGTTTTTTCTAAAAAAGTTAACGTTGCTGAACCCGACATAGTTATGTCGGGGCACTCCATTACCCTAGCATCGTCACTCAATTTGTTGGGCGTTAGTTTGGGAGCAAATATGTCCTGGCATGAACATGTTGCAGGCATAGCAAGGAGAGCTTCTCAAAAGTTTGGAATATTATTTAGAACCAGAAAGCTTTACACCCCACAACAACTGTTAATTCTTTACAAAGCCCAAATTCGACCAACTATGGAATACTGCTCCCACGTTTGTGGCTCCGCTCCCAAACATACACTGCATTTGTTGGATCTGTTCAGAGAAGAGCGGTCCGTCTGATTGGGGACCCGGAATTGACCGGCGGCCTTGATTCGCTGGAACATCGAAGAACGGTTGGCGACTTGAGTCTGTTCTACAAGTATTTTCATGGAAAGTGTTCGAAGGATGTAGCCCGCTTAATTCCGCCCAAAGCGGTGCATGTTAGAAATACACGTCGCGCTGGTGCTTCACATCCGTATGAGGTTCAGCTTGTTACTCCGCGTACAACGCTTTTCAAGCAATCTTTTATATGGAGAACGTCATCCCTTTGGAATAATTTGTCCAGCGCTGTGTTTCCCATCGAGTACAATTTACAGCGATTCAAGAACAACGTGAATCGCTTTTTCCGCACTCGTGCCGCTCCTGGAGCGCTTTAGGGACTTCTATGCAGCACGTGTGCTAGACACATAAAAAAAAAAAATGTTTTTAGCGACCGAAATTAAATATACAGAATACACATTCATAGCAAATTACTTCTCATGTATTTAATAAAAAAAATGTGGGCCCGTGATTAGGTTAGGTTAGATTTTGTTAGAAGCGAGACCAGTTTATAGTTTATACACGGAACCTAATTTGTAAGCTCCAGGCTTGCTTATTCTTTATCAGTTATATTAGGTTTGACATTTTTTGGTGATTTTATTTATATAGTTTTGAGATTATTTTTCTTTGATTTACGCAAAAATTAGACTTGTTGGGTCGAAATGGACAAAGGATTCGTTTTCAGCGACCCAGAATACATATACCAAAGGATAATTTATCTTGTTTGAGTAAAAAAAAAATTAGTCCTGTATAATTTATGTTGAATACCTTTAACACAAAATAAAATTGTCTCGAAGTAATTAAAGTTCCATTCAATCTTTGAAACTAAACCTAATTTAGTTAAATATACGATAACTGAAAATGGACGAGGCCCATATTTCAGCAGTCTCGTACAACTCGTTGTATATCACCACAACCTAATTTAATTATTTTTTATTATTGAAGAACCTTACTCCTGCATACTAAAAAAATTATAAATTGCACCCTAAATGTTTTTTTAAAACTAATCGACACCTTCAGGTTAGTGTTCTAGATATCTTTTAGAACGCGTTACTTTTTGTAGTTACTTAATTACTCTCTAGTAATATAAAAATTAACAAATTAGAATATTTTAACATACCTTCTTAAAAAACTCATTGTTAATCCGTAACCACATGTAACCAATAGGTAACACTTTGGACGCATTCAAAAATAATATGGTAAATATTTTACGATTCTCAGGAGACCACGTATACCAATCTAAGTCATATAATGTTTGTTGCAGTTCTTCACTCTAAGAAATACAATAATTGGTCATAATAATAATAAAAAAAAGTTCCAATATATTAAATGTGCGGAATTGCTTGCTGTCAAAGATATATGTATACTTTATATATATATATATATATATATATATATATATATATATATATATATATATATATATATATATATATATATATATATATATATATATATATATATATATATATATATATATATATATATATATATATATATATATATATATATATATATATATATATATATATATATATATATATATATATATATATATATATATATATATATATATATATATATATATATATATATATATATATATATATATATATATATATATATATATATATATATATATATATATATATATATATATATATATATATATATATATATATATATATATATATATATATATATATATATATATATATATATATATATATATATATATATATATATATATATATATTTATATGTATATAGGGTGCCCCATAGGTATGGAATAATAATTCAAAATCATTTATTTATTAATCAGTGTATCATAAAAATGTTTAAAGAAAATTTATAGGGTGTTATACGGCGCACGTGCTGACATTAACAACAAAATGTTTTGAACTGTCATTTCGAAGAAATTACGTCATCTTAAATTGTTTTCAATGGAAAGCCCTGTATATTATTTTATTTTTGTGTCCTACTAAGAATTCTAGATATTATTATTCTAACATACCACATGTCTACATTGAATTGTTTTGGCATTATTGATATTTGAAATTAAGGAGATCAAATTAAAACTTTTTTTTTAGGCTGGCTTGTGTCAGGCGTTTACTGTCAAGTAATGACTTAACGCGTCAAAAAATGATTTATTGACGAAAACGTTTATTGCTGCATTTTGTGAAACTTGCAGTTTGAGCGTAAAATCATAATGGCACATTTAAAAGAAACTGAAAGAATCACTTTGTTAATGATGGTTGGTTACGGAGACCGTAGAAGAACACAACAGGAGATGTTTGATATTTTTAACGCAAAATATCCGAATCGAGAACCTATTACCCAATCTGTAGTTAGCAAAACATTAAAACGATTTAGACAATCAGGTCATGTTAAGGATCCTTCTAAATCTACACCTCCAAAAGTTAAAACAAACGATGATAAAAAATATATGTTTTATTGGAAATTACAGAAAATCCCCATACAGCCACTCGTCAGCTTTACCTAGACCACAACATAAGTAAAGATGCCTTTAGTCGTATACTGAATGAAGAAAAATTGCATCCACACAAACCCATTCTATTGTAAGAATTATCTGAAGATGACTACGATAGAAGCGTTGAATTTTGCGAGGACATGATGGAACGAATCAATAATAATCCTAACCTAATTCATAATATTGTTTTTTGTGACGAGCCTACATTTTGTCTTAACGGAAGAGTTAACAGGCATAACTGCCTGTACTGGTCTACTGCGAATCCCCACTGGATAATCAACAGTCATTCTCAAAGATCACAAAAGATAAACGTGTGGGCAGGGATTTGTGGACGTCCTATCATTGGTCCCATTTTATCGAAGGAAATCTTACAGGACAGCAGTATTTACAGTTACTCCAAAAGCAACTTATTCCAACTTGTGCAGGTCTTTTTCCCGATAAAAATAATTTGGATTTGAATGGAATTGGAATCTGTGGCATCAATAGCAGGAATAGGTAACAGTCCTCACTATGAAATCAATGTTCGTAGATATTTGGATCCGATTCTTCTTAATCGATGGATAGGCAGAAGAAGTGCTGTAGAATGGCCTGCAAGTAGTCCCGATCTTACGCCACTACGATTTTTTTTTATGGATTCATTTGAAAATCAAAATTTACCGAAGTCGACCTGAGACTGAGATTTAAAACAAAGAATTCAATAAAAAGTAGATCAGATCATCCCGGTAAACATTTTAAGCAACTGTCACCTTAAAAATAAACCTATAGTATTTATTAAGAGTTTGTTTGTCTTTTTTTTTTTATTTCAAACAGTTTACTTTAGACATATGATATCTAGAATTTTTAGTAGGACTCAAAAATAAAATAATATACCATGCTTTCCATTTTAAAAAAAATCAAGATTGCGTAATTTCTTCGAACTGACAGTTCAAAACATTTTATTGTCAACGTCAGCATGTGCGTCATATAACACCCTATAACTTTTATTTAAAGATTTTTTTCATACACTCATTACTAAATGCTGTGGAATCCTTATTCTAAACCTATGGGGCACCCTATATATATATATATATATATATATATATATATATATATATATATATATATATATATATATATATATATATATATATTATTATTATTGATATTAAAAGGAAAATATATTGTGGCTCATCCCACGTCGAGATATGCAAGTATTGGTATGGATTGTCCAAGGCTATAGACTTTTTATATCTCTTACTGAATATGTTGATCTGGTTTTTGGTTTAGCCACGATACATTTTGAAACTTTTTTACTAATTTACAAGCTTTACCAAATCTTCAAAATTCTGTCCTGAATATGATATAAAAAAAGTTTTTACAAGTATTAGAATTAATGTGGCAGTTGCTGGAACCGGCCCATAAAATGGCTAAAATAAATGAATATTGATTAATAAATGGACAGTGCAGATATAATAAGAATTAAGATTGATCGAGAAATATGCTTATTGTAATTTGATTATACCTGAGGTGATAATTGGTAGTTATAGTTTTACTACAGCATTAACCAAGAAACAAAAGACTTTTGGATCTACTGGGACTACGGGTGACAGTCTATATTACAAATTATTACACTGAGTCAGTCAGATTTAAGCATCCCTACAGGAGGACAAGATTCCACAAGAGGTCACATACAGTCGTAGGCAAACCGTCGGAAAGCAACTATAATTTGATATAGTCTCGTTATTTCAGATATACTTTGTTTACTATCTCTGTCTTTGATAATTAGTGGAAAAATTGCCAGATACTCTGTAAATGACAATGTATTGTAAAAAGATCATCTATCTCTTTCACAACACACACATAATAGTTAGAAATTATTATTAAAGAGGAGAGAATCAGCCGCTGTATATTTGAAATCAACAGAAAAATCCACTACGCGACTGTCGCAATATACACAGTATTCTATATAACAGTTATGGTACTTATTAGCCCTTTGGGTTATGTTATAAACTTTGCAGTTTATATTCGCAGGTTTGAACGAAGATAAATGTGCTGCGTACTAACTGTTGTGGATAATAGAAAATTTTAGACAATCATTAAATGATTGCTACTTAAGAACAAAAGAAAATAAGTTCTTACTATTGAACGAAGCCTCTTTAAAGTTCTCCTTGAGACAAGACCACCAAATAGGACTCGCGAGAGGCACAATTCCAATATTTATATATGTCTAATGTTCACTTAGAGGCATCTTGTTATAATATTCACAAATGGTTTCCACATACGACACAAGTGGTAATAGGTATTTCTTATTAAAGTTTTTGTGGTTTTCGGAAATATATATTAATTAACAAATATTTCGTTTTAAAAAATCGCCGGTCAAAAAATAACTTTGGTTTATCTTACATTTCTTGTAAGTGGCACCCTGAGGAGTCAGACAAACTTGAATGCTCAAAGATCAGCTATTGATGCAGATATCCGCAGGGAGCAGGAAGTTGTACAAGTTAATAAAGACCTGACAGAAATAATGTCTTTAAGTAACACGAAGAAAGTAGAATTTAATGCTACAAAAAGTCAGGTAGTCGTTTTTTCTAGAAAAGTTAACATTACAGAACCCGACATAACTAGGTCTAGACATTTTACCGAACTAGCACCGTCACTGCCAGCAACTTATTGGGCGTTAATATATCTTGAGAAGATTATTTTCCTTAGTTCCAAAAAATCTTCTTGAACCCTATAAATAATATTTCCTATTAGACTGCTTCATACTCCACAATATCTTTTCATCCAGTGCAAAGCTCAAATTTAACCCTTGATGTAATACTACGTCTATATTGGAGCCTCTGTTTTCAAACAGACTCTCCATATTTTATCTAAAAGAGTACCATTCGTCTGACTGGAGACCCGAAACTCACCAGCAATCTTAATTTCTGTCTAGAGTTATGCTAGAAATGTCCGTCGTGTCGTCACACTTATATAAGGTGGGGCTTGTCAATCCTCGTACTGCCCTCTTCAAGAACTTATTTATAATGAAAACCTTATCCATTTAGATTTAACTTTTTAAGGCTCTTTCCCTCCGAGGACTACAAGTAGCGATTCAAGACAAACAGGAATTTTTACTACCGTTTAGGCACCGCTGTTACTATACATCAATTTAGGGAGGGCTTCTAAAAATTGACAGTTCGCTCTGTAGAATGATGACTCTTTCGAGTTACAGCTGATTAAATTTGTTCCTTTTTAATTAATCTTTTCTGTCCCCTACCCTTAGTAAATATTAATATAACTTACACATGCCCATAGGTATTCTTAGGCATTTCCCAAAAGTATTGTGAACCGAAAATGTTGATTCTAGAAATAGTGCTACTCTGTCTGTGATTCTGTGTATAAAGGACAAAATTATTCTTTCTACTGGTAGAAACTTATTGTAACTTTATTTAGGAGTAAAGATTTCCAAGTTATTAAATGACCATCTACTATCGTCAATGCACAATTTATTGTAATTAGAACATCACTGAGTTTATGTGTTTCCAATAAAACGGAAATCATTATCAAATTTTGAGAGAAATATTATAGATCATTCCGGCATTTATTTGTATAAGTTAGTTTTCTATAAGTAGAATGCCTAATTGTGCGTTACCGTTACTTTGCACCCTCTAAATCCGGAAAAGAAAGAACATCACCTAATTTAGCTTCAATGCTTAGTCTTGTGATGGATGCTAAATGAATCATTTACCTATCTTCAACCTAATATTTAGGATTTGAAGAATATGAGTTAACGTTAATAAGTTTAAGATTATGGAAACTTAATTGCTAATTGCGATATTTGCAATAACATATCCTAGGACTAACTTTATAGTCTTCGAGCCTTTCCTACTAATGCATTTCTTCTTTTCCTTTGAATAGCCTTTGGCGATCCACTCCTGGATGTAGGCCTCCTCTGGTCTTTTCCACTTCATTCTATTCTTGGCTATCTGGTGCCAGTTTCTACCGACCTGTTGTTTCATGTCATCGATCCATCTTTTTGGTGACTGTCTCAGACTTCTCCTGTATTTTCTAGCTCTCTACTGTATTTTTGTCCACTTTCTGTCTAACGTCGTGTCCTACTTACGTCCATTTTAGAGTTGCCACACGTTTATTATATCTTCTATCTTGGTTCATTGACATATCTCCTCGTTTCGTACTTGACGTCTAAATGTTCCTCCCAACATGATTCGTTCTAATGCTCGCTGAGTAATTCGAAGTTTATTGTGTGTTGCTGTTTCTAGCCCTTACGTCATTACAGCGAGAATGTACATGATAAAAACTTTAGTTTTCAAATTGATCGGAATATCAAAACTTTTCAGAACGAGACTTAATTTTCCAGTGGCTGTCCATGTAAGATATGTGATTAAAAATCATCCTATTCAGTTCGGCTGTCTGGTTGCCTCCAACGTAGATTGGTGTTTCGTCTGGAGTTACAATTTTAGTCTAGTTAAATTCCGAGTCACTCCAGTTCTTTCTGAACCTGTCTTCAACTCTTGTAACTCTTGTAAACTGTGCCCTATCAGAACCATATCATTTGCAAAGCGGAGTTGGCTCAAATATCTCCCATCTACTTTTGTTGCTCTAGTCTCCCAATCCAGTTATCTAAAGACATTCCCCAAAGCCAATGTAAAAAGTTTCCGGAGATACTGTCACGTCTTACTTCTCGTTGTAAAGATATTTCATCGGTTGTAGCCTTTTCATATACGTATTTAAGTAGGCCTCGGTATCTTAAATCTATTCTAGCATTACTCATAGCCCGAAATATGGCCTATAGCTCTGTTGAGTCGACGGCTTCGTTGTAGTCAATACAAGCTAAATGAACTGGAATATTATATTACATTTTATAGCTTTTCTAAATCCTGCTTATTCCGGTGGTTGATAAAATCAACGATTTAATTTGTGAGTCTGACTCATAAATGGATTTTACAATTTTGCAATCTATAAATAATTGAACGAAGTGATACACTGAATTAATATAATATTAATTAATCAATTTAACAAGATTAAACGATTTCTTCAAAAATTACGCTACAAGGATTGTTTGTAATTCGTCTCCCTCTTTTATTCGCTGTATTAAGAATGCAGTTATTTTCTTTTAACTGTTCGTTTGATGTAACTTCTCAAGATTATCTGTATTTTTCTGTTATTGTTCTTCAATGTATGTTCCAAAATATTGATTCATTTAACAACTGAGACTTGGAACTTCGTAAATGAAAGTACGTATTTCGTAAAATAATCAAGTATGATACGTAAGGGGTTTTAATAATCATTCTTAAACTCTACCTAAAGTTTGATGCGTTAAAATCAAAAAAAAAAAACGTAAGTATAGATAGGTATAACATAATTTTATTACTTGTGTTTCTTGTAGTTTCTATTCTGGAATATTCCTACTTATGGATGTAGCCTGCTTAATTCCTGCCAGAGCGTTGCATGCTAGTAATATACGTTACGCTAATACTTCGCATCCGTATGAGGCTGAGCTTATAACTCCTCTTACACCCTTTTCAAGTCGTCTTTTATATGGAGAATCTTATCCCTTTGTAGTAATTTGCCTAGGACTGTGTTTCTGACCGAGTATAAATTACAGCGATTCATGACAAACGTGAATCGCTTTTTCCGAGCACGTGTCGCTACTGTAGCGCTTTAGGCATTTCCCTGCAACACGTGTGCTAGACCCATAAAAAAACTCAAAAAACAATGTATATATAAAAACATTCCGAACTTTCACAGAAAGATATTTTCCTATATTTTCTAAAATTTTTGGCCTTAGTTTGTTCATTATACTATGAATGAATTTCTTCGAAATCATAAGGAAAAAAACATAAATCATATTTTTATTTTCTTCGATATGTCTATAGAACCTTTCTAAATTGGAAGAATGTAGTTCCAGAATCACAGTCATATAAGTTGACAATCGAGAATAGCTTGAGTAAAATTTCTTTTGTAGAAAAATAAGCAATTCAAATTATCATTTCCTTTTTATACCCTTTTTAGTGTTCCGTACGGAATTCTTATGGGATCACTTCGGTGTCCGTCTGTCACACCCGATTTTCTCCGAAATTGTTTGACGTAAAAAGTTCAAATCTGCCACAAATATAGGAATTGATGCCCAATCAGAACCGCGTAGTATTGTAGTTAAATTTTCACTTAAAAGGTTAGCTTGTAGGAGAAATGAAAAAGCAATTTTTTTTTAAGGTCATACAGTGGAGTGTCAAATGAAAGCTTGTGAAAACATGAGTTCAAAAATGTATGTGATGTAATACTTGCACGCACTTTTCTTTATACTATTTTAAGAAAATATCTGGCCCTCCACCCTACCTCGAAAAGTACTGATAAAAAAAAATTAAAAAATTTCTGAAATATTCTTCACAAAGTGTGAATTAAGCGAAAATTATCACAAATTCATTACGTTTGATAATTTATCTGATATAAAAAAAACTATGTGCCTTGACCATATCGAGGAGGTTTCACGACAATACGATGGTAATAAATATACTTTCAGACTATTAGGTCTCTAAGATGCTATAACTATTATGCATTATTGACTATGAGAAAACGTTAAAATGCATATTGGATGTTAAGATGTCAAGGACACAATTAACTTAGCCTAGGTAAGGATTTTATTTCATTTTAAAAGCATAGTACAGAACACTAATTGCGCAAGTCAAACTTGCACTTGACTCATTCTTTATTGATAATATTAAAAAAGAATTAATTAATTATTTATATTTAGAATAGTAGGTATATATGCAAGAAGTAAAAGAGTATCTGTTTAATGCTCATGAAAGAATTCTATTCGCAAAAGCCAAAATTAAATTCACAACGTCTCGAGAGATATAAATTTAATTAATACAGTCCTAAACGAGCTAGTTATGGTTTATAGAATAACCAGACACCAAAATGCGACTTAAGAAAAAACGTCGACAATAAAGCAGCATAAGACACTAAGAAGAAACGGAGAACTGAGGGAAGCGGGAAAATATTGTGATATTTTTACATTTAACTTAAAATTGCACGATCACTCTCGATAAATTAGGACATAATATTGTTCAAAAGCTAACAATGAGTCAAGATGGTGGCAAAACAGCCACACACTTTTTCCAGTATAAGGTCAAAATGCTCGATATTGTCCTCGATCAAAGTGTCCAAAGAAAAAAACGTAATAACTTGTGAAAAAGAATACAGTTCCATATAAAAACATTTTAATCTTCTACGCTTCTCTGTAAACATATTACAACTACTCGGAATTTAAACAAAAAATTCATACATTATAGCAGGAGAAATAGTTGTATCAACTACTGTCAAGTATATCTCATTCGAATATCATTTGTAAACAAATCACAATTGAAGCATATTTTCTCAAATTGTTTTCTAATTCTAAATTATAATGTCAGAGACGATGCGTTACTTATATCGATTATGACTTAATTAAATCACAAACTTTTAGCCTTTTTGATTGAGTCTGACATTCCAATTTTGAACGGTCCAGAGGGGCTTATAAAACAGAACTGCTATTTATAAGTATTTTTTTGCAATCCCATTTCTATAAGGACTTACCAGTTTCAATACATAAAACGATTTTTGTTACTCCTTGTATATATATATATATATATATATATATATATATATATATATATATATATATATATATATATATATATATATATATATATATATATATATATATATATATATATATATATATATATATATATATATATATTGTAACATTCATTTTTTCCTAGATTTTAAGACCATGTAATGTTACTGATTTTTCACTTCAAATTGTACTTATTTTCATTTTTGTATCGAACGGTATATTAAACAGAGATTCCAAGACGTTCGGTATATACTGTGCAGTGCGGGTTCCTGACCGAATCTACCGCTACGCCGCGATTGGTGAAATGTGTGTATCCGCAGTTTTGGTTCCGGCGTCGCCATATTACCGGCAGAGTTTGCACGGTTTATTTAAGGGTCCGAGAAACGACTGTCTAGGCTAATTTCCATCCAGCCGCCGAGTAGGCTGAGTAACATCAAGCCGCAGCCAGGCTAATTTTCATCGGAGCCGCCAAGTAGGCTTCCTTCGATTGAGCTACAGCAAAGGCTCATAACAACCATCATGCGAGCTAAGTAAAGCACCAGTTTCTTAACGAAAAGCCGTAGTGGGCTCTCTAAGTGTTTGCTAGAAAAGTGTGAAATCGGTCGTATTCCATCAAAGCCGGAATAAGAACAGTAAGTTACCAAAACATCCTTCAATAGACCTATCCCTGAGTAGTGCCTTAACAGCAATTTAAAACTGACTAAAAAGTGAAGTGAAAAGCACTATTTTTCGTCTTCGGGGGTAGTCATAGTTCAGAATTTAAATGTAATAACTACTAGTTAGGCTAGAATTTTTTTTGTAGAACTGCAAAGGTTAGAACTTTTTATTTTTAAAAACATGAATAAATTTTCTTTTTGTTGATTAAAGCTAGTGTCTCACTGAATACCTATTTTTCTTTTCGGGATAAGTTGTACTAGACTAATTCTTTTTAGTAATACCCATAAAACCCTTCAGTATTTTTTTCATTTTTTTAACTGAAGTTAGATCCTTTCTATTTTAAAATGAATGGTGCCCAAAAAACTTGTACAACTGAAGCTTTTTAAAAAATAGAAAAAAAATTCCAAAAAGACGTACAAAAATTATCTCTTACCCATATCTCTCTACCAAGGAAAACTGAGCTAGTGTGTGTTTAATTTCTTTAGTTCTTTTAAAATCAGGATTCACTCGATTCATTATCAGAAATTAAAGCGGGGCTGTAAGAAAATTGTGCTCAAGCTTGGGGCGTCCAATATTCAAACGGTACAAAATGACGCAGTGTACGTGGGGCGCAATTAAACACTTTTTCATAGGCAACAAAATTGCGCTCAAGCGTGGGACAAACAACTTCTCACAGGGTACAAAAAAAGATGCCTCAAACTGAGGACAGTTTTGCAGGTTACAAAATGACACCACAACGTGCGGGCAAGTTCCAATGTTACAAAATAGCGCTGTCAACGTGGGGCTTTTGGAATTTTATTTTTTAAAGGGTTCAGTGTACTAGCTTTCGAACAAAGTAAAAGCTCTAACTTTGCAGATATTTTTATTTCATAATATTTATTAAACGAAACTACACTATAGCAGTAAGACAAAAGCAGGAAATTTGTAGAATTTTTTATTTCAATTTATCTGATGGTGGTATAGATATTTGAATTTTGTTAATTGACTCTAAGATAAGCGATTCCTACTTTTTTCTTAAAAGCTAGCTTTATAGTTCAGATTAGCAGATGTGTTGGTCGACTTTAATTTTTGCACTGTTTATTTTGCGGATAGCCGAAGAAAAAACGGTTTTTTTCTCACCTATATTTTGCATGAATATTAAAAATACTTTGCTGATACGAAACGGTATTTGGAGATTTTTTTGTTGAAAATTCTTAACATATTTGGTAAAAGAATTTAAATACAAGGCGATACTTAG
The DNA here is from genome assembly GCA_019049505.1 of Pachyrhynchus sulphureomaculatus. NCBI lineage: Eukaryota > Metazoa > Arthropoda > Insecta > Coleoptera > Curculionidae > Pachyrhynchus > Pachyrhynchus sulphureomaculatus. Next base: position 30,714 of record JAHKBH010000206.1, read on the forward strand.
AAATTTTTTTTGAAATTGTCGAAGATTTTTTTAAATGTTTGGTAAAGAAGTTTACATATTTTAAGTGCCTTACATATTTTTTTTTTTTTTTTGACTATTGGGAGCACAGGAGAAATATTTTCAAGACTTTTTAAACAGTTTCTTTTAAATTTTATTCATTTATCATGGAAGCCTTCAATTTTAAAGTCAATCACCTACTGGAATATGAGTTAGACTATGAACTGAAAATCCGTCGTACTTTCTCAGAACGTCCGGTCGCGGATAAAAGAAAGATTCTAACGAGGATCTTAAGTAAAGAAATTAATGAGCCCCGGAAAAACGATAAAAATAGGGGATGACACTCTGTCTTTTAAAGAAGAAACGGCTGGTATCGAAAAGAGTTTAAATTCTATCCAAAACTTAATCGATAGTTATGACGGCGATCCAAATGATTCACTTGTACACCGGGTTAAGTCACGTTTATCGCATGTTGCGGGTCGCGTACAAAGAATTCCCATGCCGGATGACGAAGAGGAAGCGTCGAAGTTTTCCAAATATGTTCAGGAAACAATAGCTACGTGTGTGCTCATGGAAGCAAATCTTGCAGAAAAGATAGCTCCTGGTCATGAGTTACCACAGTTGCCTATTACAACCCCAGTCATAAACGTACCAGCTCCAATCGTGAATTGCGCAGCCAGAAATATTCCTGTCAGCGAATGGCAATTGAAATTTAATGGAGACTCAAAGAGACTCTATCCTTTTTTGGAGAGGCTGACTGAAATAGCACAAGCTAGGAAAGTATCGGAAGATGAACTTTTCAGCTCTGCTGTTGAATTTTTCACTGGCGATGCCTTCATTTGGTTTAGAAGCATAAAATCAAGTGTCAACGACTGGCATTCCTTGGTAGATAGGCTAAAGAAGGACTTCTTGCACTGTGATGATGATGAAGAATTGTGGTCGGAAATAAAGAGGAGGCGACAAAAGAAGAATGAGTCCACTGTGATTTTTATTGCCCACATGGAATCTTTATTTGGTAGGTTGTCCATCAAGCCTTTGGAAAGTACCAAAGTTAAATTTATACGGAGGAATATTCTGCCTAGTTTCGTCAATCGGTTAGCTCTACTAGATATTAATTCGGTAGCCGAACTCGCCGGGTTATGTAGAAAACTTGAAGAGTCCGATTATTTGTTGGAAAAGAGCAGACCAAAAAGCGAAACTAATATACATCAAGTAGAGTATAATCCAAATGGCCGAAGTGGAGTCTCGACAAATAAGGTTGGGAATGTAAATCGGAACCCTAGGAGTAACCAGAAAACGGGTAAAAGAAAAGATAATGACTCTAAAATTAGCGACACTGCAGCTAAAGTGAACGACAAGCCGGTTTCACCTAAGGCAATTTTCACGTGTTGGAATTGCACAGGCCCGAATCACACTTACCAAAATTGTACAGCACCAAAGAGGGTATTTTGTTTCAAATGTGGAACAACTGGTGTGAGACTAACATCATGCCCCAAATGTACAAAAAACGAGTAAGGACGGTATTTTACCGAGGCGGATACCCTAAGTCCCACAAAAAAGCCTCTAATCATTCGGCTAAGTCACAAGCTCATGTTCGCAGTAAAGCCCCTAATCCAAAACGTTCTAGAAACACGGGATGGACAAAAATATTCCAATAGATCAGATTGGACTAAATGGTTACAAAAAGTTTCTGATTTTTTTAAGTCTAATAAAAATTCTCCTTTTCAAGTTAAAACTCCTGCTTCTCCAAATGGTCACATGTCTCCTTTATTCGTGCATAAATATTCAGATAACAGACCGCATATCAAGATAAATCTATTAGGTGCCCATTTCTCGGCTTTATTTGACTCTGGTGCAAATGCCTCCGTTATAGGTCAGAATGGTATTAAAATTTTAAGTCGTTTAAGTATAAAAATATGCCATGTCAAAAATAGAAGTGTTACCACTGCAGATGGCAGCCGTCTAAAAGTTTTAGGTACGGTTGAGTTGCCGCTAGTCTGCAATGGTCATTGTTTAGTAATCTCTGCTCTAGTAGTACCTTCTCTATCACATACTTTGGTTTTAGGATGTGATTTTGCACAAAAATTCGGAATTCTAGTAAATTTTAAAAATAATTCGTGGTATCCACAGTCCCTAGAAGTCAACTCTCAAACAAGTTTTAGAGATTGTTATTCAGAAAGTTCTTTAGAAAACCTTTTCTCGCGTCTATGTACCCTAGATGATCTCTCGCGGACGGAACGCTTAAAAGCAGAAAAAGTAATAAGCTCTTTCAATGAAATAAGTAGTAAAGATAGGTTAGGCCGAACGAATAAAATCAACATGTCTATAGATACGGCTGATGCCAGTCCTGTAAAGACAAGGCCCTTCGCCATGTCTCCTTATATGTCAAAAGTATTAAATAAAGAGTTAGACGAAATGTTGAAACTCGGAGTGATTGAAGAATCAAACAGTCCCTGGTGTTCTCCAATCTTATTGGTGAAAAAGGCCGATGGACAGTATCGTCTGTGCTTTGACGGAAGAAAGCTCAACGAGGTCAGCAAATTTGATAACTATCCATTACCGAACATCGACAGAATTTTGACATCACTCAGGAATGCTAAGTATGTATCTTCGATAGACCTTAGAAAGGCTTTCTGGCAAATTCCTTTAGACAAATCCTCTAAGGAAAAGACCGCTTTTGCAGTAGTAGGCCGAGGTCTATTTCAGTTCGTCACTATGCCGTTTGGTCTAAAGAACGCTGCTCAAACTCAGCAACGTTTAGTGGACGCTATATTTGGTCCGAAATATGAGCCACATATTTTTACCTATCTCGATGATATTTTAGTAACATCGGAAGACTTCGAATCGCATATTCGCTTACTTAAGGAAGTAAAAGATAAATTGAAAGAGGCCGGACTGACGATAAATTTGAGCAAATGTGATTTTTTCAAAACTTCTCTAAAGTTTTTAGGCTATATTGTAGGCTCAAATTCCTTGCGTACCGATCCGGATAAAGTAGCAAGCATGGTTAATTATGCGAGACCTACTAATACTACGGAAGTTAAGCGCTTCGTAGGAATGTGTTCATGGTACAGACGTTTTATCGAGAATTTTTCTACCTTGTTGTCGCCTATTAATGATCTTTTGAAAGGACGAAAAAAAGGACAATCGATAGATTGGACAAACGCAGCAGAAAGATCTTTTATAAAGATTAAAGAGCTATTGGTTTCAGCTCCAATTTTATCCCAACCAGATTTTTCCCAACAGTTTTATATTTCTAGTGATGCTTCTAATACCGGTTTAGGGGGCGTCCTAACACAGAAAATCAATGGTGAGGAAAGAGTGATAGCGTATGCCAGTAGAACTTTATCAAAGGCTGAACGTAACTATTCGGTTGTTGAAAAAGAATGTTTAGCAGTACTCTTTAACATCGAAAAGTTTCGACCTTACATAGAAGGTGTTCCTTTCACGGTCATAACAGATCATTATAGTTTATTGTGGCTTAATTCAATTAAAAACCCTAGTGGCAAACTAGCGCGTTGGGCGATTAGGCTGAGACAACATACATTTAATTTAATTCATAGAAAAGGAGTCCACAATGTTATTCCTGACGCTTTGTCAAGAATCCCAGATCATACCGTGGACGAAAACAGTCTTAATGCACAGATTGGCGTAAGAATCGATATAGTTGACATAGATCGCATAGATCCATGGTACGACAATTTACGGCAGCAAATCAAAGAATTTCCTGAAAATTTTCCGCAGTGGAAAGTGGAAAATGATTTCGTGTACAAGTTTATCCCAAACCAGTTGCCTTTAAAAGTTAATGTACCCGAGTGGAAAATACTAGTTCCTAAACCACAGAGAGAGGAAATTATAGACATGTGTCACACTCCTCCTACTTCTGGTCATTTTGGCTTTTATAAAACTCTTCACAGGGTTCAGGAACAGTATTATTGGCCAAAAATGCGTTTTGACATCGTAAAGTTTGTGAGGACTTGTGAAGTATGTGGAGCGCAGAAATCTCCAAATGCACTACCTATGGGACTGATGGGAAAAAGAGAAAACGGTTAATTACCCTTTTCAAGTCATAGCAGCTGATCTAGTAGGCCCATTCCCACGTTCAAAAAAGGGAAATAAATGGCTTCTCGTGGTTTCTTGCTGGTTTACAAAGTATACCATGCTATTTCCTTTGAAAAGCTCTAAAGCTGGATATATAGAGAGAATTTTGGAAAATAATGTCTTTCTAATCCACGGGGTCCCATCGCTCTTAATATGCGATAACGGTACTCAGTTTACCTCTAAAAGTTTTAAGAGCTTAAGTGAAACTTATGGTTTTAACATCCGTTTTAATCCCGTGTACTCTCCCCAATGTAATTTTGTGGAACGTAATAACCGAACAGTCGGGACCGCTTTAAGAAGTTACGTGGATTCACATGACACTTGGGATGGCAATATTTCCAAAATCCAACAAGCGATAAATACCGCAAGACACGAAGTAACAGGGTTCACACCGTCTTTCTTAGTTTACGGCAGACATATACCTCTATCTGGATCATATTATAAAAACTTAGATTTGGATGTCAATGTTGACAGCGAAATAATTCCGGGTAACAGGGGTGCGTACGCCGAAAATTTAAAGGGTTTAAAAGATATTTTCACCGACGTGCGTAGTAGGATACATAAGGCTTATGAACGGAACAGTAAGTCTTACAACCTTAGAAAAAGGGATTTTGCCTTTAATATAGGTGATCACGTTTGGCGAAAAAATAAAATTCTTTCCAGTGCAGCAGATAAATTCACATCTAAGTTGGTACCTAAGTATGTGCATTGCGTGATTAGAGAAAAGATTTCAGATTTAGTTTATGGTTTAGTTAATTTAGATGGGACTAAAATAGGACGATGGCATATTAAAGACTTAAAACCATTCAACGGACCTAACCCTAGTGAAAGTTTGTCAGAAGAAGAATAATTTATATTTACATTATCTTAATTGCTTTAAATTTTTTTTTGATGTTGCTCTGTAGAGGTGACGACCTCGTTTTTTTTGACTGTTATAAAAGTTGAGCAGAGAATAGCTTACTTTTATTGTTTAATGCTAAGGTTTTGGGTACTGATCATATCCAAACTTAGGTTGATTGTAGTTGATGTTTAGCATCGACTCAGCTGTTGCGAGCTTGCGAAAGAGTCACACTCAGGATATATCATAAGACTGGTATGTCGGTGGTCGCGGGATTTGATTTGCTTATGACCCCAAATAATATCCAGTTCTTGACACTTGGAAGCGAAATTTTGATTAGAGGCAATCCAAGGTGATCTTGAGTTAGGACAAGCGCAAGATGTAGCTCGTGTAGTGTGATGTAGAGTCAAAATTTTTATGAGCAATTTCAAAGTTTGTTACCCGAGTGGGTGTATTTCTATTACCTTAGTGGTATATGTTGGGTGCAATTAAGAGTAAATTGATTTTGGTTTATCCAGTAAGTCTAAGACTTGGATTATTTTGATTTAGATCTTCTTCTGAATTGACAAACTGAGGGTATTTTCTATTTTTTTTTTCAGAGCCGTTTAAACGTTACCTTTGAGTCACTAATTTTTTTAAAAATTTTTTTGCATGGACTCATAGGCGTATGTTGAGTTTTTTCGGTCTACTATCAGATTGATAGCAAATTGAAGTTCTGCAGGAGAACTAAAGGCTGATCATTTACAGGAGATGAGAGCAGAGTAAGACAGTCGTTTCACAAAGAAATGATCAAAATCTGATACCGAGATGAGAACCTTGTCAAGAGAGGCTAAGCGCAGTGAAGGAAGATTCCTAACCGAATTTTTAGATTTCCAAGAGGTAATCTAGAAGTTTGGGCTGACAGAAAACGGTTATGCCTGATACCTGTAGCAGTTTCTTCTAGAGGCTATTGTCTAGGGAGACGATTAACACCATGATCGAATATTTTAGCTGTCAACGATGTTTTCTTCTTGTTTCTGATTAAGCTGGAAAAGCTCTTGTCGTCTTCAAAAGTTTTGTTGCGTTGCCACCAAAAATTTGAGAAATTTTTGCTTCATGTAGCTTTTTAAGCTCATTTTCGTTTTTTTAAAATTTCGTTAGAAGCTTGGTTAAGTCAACTTTGTAAACCTTTTAGGTTGTATCCCATGAGTTATCTGTTTTTACAGGCTGTGATGCACCGGGTGCTAACAGATGCCGTTACGACGTTTGGCAGGGAGTTAGTCTTCCTGAGGAACAGACTGATTGGAAGGGTAGTCTATGGGGGGTGAACGTTTGACCTTTGGGACCTTTAGGGGTTTTGTTACCCAATGGTTATTTCTATTTGAACCAAAGGAGAGCCTAGCTACTGTAGTCGACCTCAGCTCCAATTAGCCTATTAGTGGTGACAGGCTGTTGGCAGTAGTGTGTTTCGGAACACCCTATTGATTAAATTTTTTTTTGACTTATGGTGGTGTGGTAGACACCGTTTCAGTTTAGTGGATGCTATAATCTACTCCCTTTTGTTGGTGGACACCAGGGTCACCAATTCTGTATTTTATTGTCTCCACCATTCAGTATATCGTGGTGAGGTGTTTGTCTCCTGTTATGTGGGATGGATTGAATGTTTTTCGTTGTTGTTCTAGGGCGAGACCAGTACACGAGGGTTCTTCATGCAACTTGGAGGAAGCGCAATGCTGGTTAAGTTTTATATCTCTGTGTAGCCACCCTGAAGAATGACGGAGGGCGTTTTCTTCTGGCTCATGTTTCTAGGCAGATTTGTCACTTTGGTGCGATGTGCCGAAGATTTGATTAGCTTTTGCTAAGAGCTTTCACCAAGCTCAGTATGGAGTAATCATAACCAAGAGTTTGGGATTTGAATTTGAATGTACTTCTGTATATATTTCCTGTATGTATTTCTGTATATATTTCTGTATATATTTCTGTATATATTTCTGTGTATTTTAGTGTGGTTGCCTGAGGGCATGTGCTCAAAATGCGAGATTTTGAGTCGTTTTGCTTATGGACTCCTATATTTAGGATTATGACTTTAGGGAGGTCCTATTTCGAGACTTGCTGTCTCATATAGTTATGTTAGGAATGTTTCCTTGAATGTTAGTTGCGCGCGGACTAATCATTCTGTTCTTAGTGAACATTGCTTTTTGAAGCAGGATCATTCAGTTTGGTGAATTTTAGCTTTTATAGCTATTCACTGTGTTTAGGGTGAATTTTAGCTTTTATAGCTATTCACTGTGCCTATAGTGATATTGTTAGCTTTTATAGCTGCTCACTATGTTAAAGGCGAGATTGTTCTTTTAGAACGCAGACTTTGTGTAGTCGAGGACTACTTACAGAGTGTTTTCTTGGCGAGGAGCTGAGGCTTTTTTCTGGCGATATGCCAGAGTGTTTTCTTGGCGAGGAGCCGAGTTTTTTCTGGCGATATACCAGAGTGTTTTGTTGGCGATGAGCTGACGTGTTTTCTGGCGATCAACCAGAGCGTTTTCCCTAGCGACTTTAGCATGTCTAGATGTCTTAGGACGTCGACATTGCGCGATAGAGTGCGATTATTTTCCGAGTGCGACTAGTAGTGATACTAGATTTAGAATGTTCTCTTAGCGTGAGCTAGAGCATTGATGGCGATTTTTCCCGAGCGTTTGCTCTGGATATTTATCCAGATATTTTTTTTTGGCCTAGTGCTAAATGGTCTGACAAGACTTTTTCTTTTTAGTGTAAGTGTTTGCACTAGAATCATTTTTTTTATTTTTTTTCTTTATTTAAGAATTTTTATAAATTTCTTTTGCTGAAATAGAAAATTTTCAGACAATCCTTAAAATGTTTTAAGGGGGGTGTTCATATTTTATTTCAGTTCACTTTTTTGATTTAGACAAGAGTCTAGACAAAGTTATATTTTTTTTTTGTTTTGGTAACAATAACAGAGCTGATTCTTTTATATAAGAAGACCGCGATTGTTATTTTGGAAAGGTATTTCTTATGTTCATGCAAGGATTTTTATTTGCTTTTTGATGTACTTAACCTTAGTGTCTAATTAAGTTAAGTCTAGTTATAAGATTCTTGTGATCATGCAAAGATTTTCATTTTGGTTTTCATTGTACTTAATATTAGTGCTTAATTGAATTAAGTCTAGTAGTAAGGTCCGAAGTCTGTACTTTTGTTTTAAGTTCTGACCTTAGTATTAAGTGATAGTGTACCACTTTGTACCTTTTCATAAGTAGCCTAAGTTTAATAGACTAGTGTAGTCTATTTCTTTTTGGAAGGGGGTAAATGTAACATTCATTTTTTCCTAGATTTTAAGACCATGTAATGTTACTGATTTTTCACTTCAAATTGTACTTATTTTCATTTTTGTATCGAACGGTATATTAAACAGAGATTCCAAGACGTTCGGTATATACTGTGCAGTGCGGGTTCCTGACCGAATCTACCGCTACGCCGCGATTGGTGAAATGTGTGTATCCGCAGTTTTGGTTCCGGCGTCGCCATATTACCGGCCGAGTTTGCACGGTTTATTTAAGGGTCCGAGAAAGGACTGTCTTGGCTAATTTCCATCCAGCCGCCGAGTAAGCGGAGTAACCATCAAGCCGCAGCGAGGCTAATTTTCATCGGAGCCGCCAAGTAGGCTTCCTTCGATTGAGCTACAGCAAAGGCTCATAACAACCATCATGCGAGCTAAGTAAAGCACCAGTTTCTTAACGAAAAGCCGTAGTGGGCTCTCTAAGTGTTTGCTAGAAAAGTGTGAAATCGGTCGTATTCCATCAAAGCCGGAATAAGAACAGTAAGTTACCAAAACATCCTTCAATAGACCTATCCCTGAGTAGTGCCTTAACAGCAATTTAAAACTGACTAAAAAGTGAAGTGAAAAGCACTATTTTTTCGTCTTCGGGGGTAGTCATAGTTCAGAATTTAAATGTAATAACTACTAGTTAGGCTAGAATTTTTTTTGTAGAACTGCAAAGGTTAGAACTTTTTATTTTTAAAAAACATGAATAAATTTTCTTTTTGTTGATTAAAGCTAGTGTCTCACTGAATACCTATTTTTCTTTTCGGGATAAGTTGTACTAGACTAATTCTTTTTAGTAATACCCATAAAACCCTTCAGTATTTTTTTAAATTTTTTTAACTGAAGTTAGATCCTTTCTATTTTAAAATGAATGGTGCCCAAAAAACTTGTACAACTGAAGCTTTTTAAAAATATAAAAAAAAAAATTCCAAAAAGACGTACAAAAATTATCTCTTACCCATATCTTTCTACCAAGGAAAACTGAGCTAGTGTGTGTTTAATTTCTTTAGTTCTTTTAAAATCAGGATTCACTCAATTCATTATCAGAAATTAAAGCGGGGCTGCAAGAAAATTGTGCTCAAGCTTGGGGCGTCCAATATTCAAACGGTACAAAATGACGCAGTGTACGTGGGGCGTAATTAAACACTTTTTCATAGGCAACAAAATTGCGCTCAAGCGTGGGACAAACAACTTCTCACAGGGTACAAAAAAAGATGCCTCAAACTGAGGACAGTTTAGCAGGTTACAAAATGACACCACAACGTGCGGGCAAGTTCAAATGTTACAATATATATATATATATATATATATATATATATATATATATATATATATATATATATATATATATATATATATGTATATATATATATATATATATATATATATATATATATATATATATATATATATATATATGTATATATATATATATATATATATATATATATATATATATATATATATATATATATATATGTATATGTATATATATATATATATATATATATATATATATATATATATATATATATATATATATATATATATATATATATATATATATATATATATATATATATATATATATATATATATATATATATATATATAATATATATATATATATATATATATATATATATATATATATATATATATATATATATATATATATATACATATATATACATATACATATATATATATATATATATATATATATATATATATATATATATATGTATATATGTATATATATGTATATGGGTGATATGGAATTCACTGCTGGTGGATCTCAATAAAGAAAAACACCTAACCTAACCTAAAGATGTGATGAATGAATGTGATAGGAATATTTTTTTTACACCGCCACTGGGGAACCA